>CM076576.1:894914069-894979155 GCA_034641835.2 Pinus albicaulis
ATATTCCTTCTTAGATGCTCAAAATAGTCTAGTGAATGTGTGCCTACCTAGATTTAATATCTCCCTAAGACTCCCTGATATTAGGACCTCTATCTCAGATGGATTTATTCCTTACGAATGGGCCTCACACCACATACTATCTCAAACTACCACAATTTTGAATTTATCCAAGAATTCAAATCTACCTTAGGAATCCTTAGGTTTGGCTGCATCAAAATAAATCTTAGCATAACATGTCATTCGTCCTTAGGGAAACCTGAAATTCAACCTCAAAATAGGCTTAGATTCTCCCACCGGATAAGGTCAAAATTTTCCTCAAGGGGGGCTGAAAATATGGCTCATAAGTAGTCTTCAAAACCTTGAATTTTTCCTTGTCGATTCCAATAGGGAGACCACAAAAAAATGAACAATAATTATTAATCACTCTCAAAATCTCACTCTGTTCTACCTTATAATGTCCCTCGAAAACCACCATAGATATATAATGTAAATTCATTGAATCTCGACCTCGTTTTCAGATCTTCAACACAACCTCCTAGCATTAGACTTCTCCTTAGATATTGTTGGATTAGATGCACAAAATCCCTCCTTGGAATGACCATGGCTAGGGTGAATATATATATATATATATATATATATATATATATATATATATATATATATATAAGTATGTATATATATTAAATATAGTTTATTATTCAATTGAATTGGTCGTTTTAAAATACATGTCATTCATTAGAGCTGACTTGAAACAATTAGATCTGACTTGGATACAAAAAATTAAGTGATTTCCATTACAAAGAAAACTTTTATCAAGCCAACTTGAAACATGAGTAATACGATTCTTTAATTTTTTTTTTAATTTCATTATGGCTTCTTTCATGGTTGACTTGGACACATGGATTTAGGCCATTTTAAATCACAATTTTTACCTTCTTTTATGGGAAACAATGAAATCATAAGGGCATGACTTTGTGGTGCAAGATCTAGGGATACATTCATCCATTTGGGGCATCAAACTTCAAACATGAATATATCTTCAACCAAGAGGACCCACAAGGCATACAACCTATGAAACGAAATGGCGTGACAAGGAATACTAATATAGAGTGTTATTACATCCAAATTCTCTAACATGTGCACACATATCATAAAAAAAATGTTGGTCCAATCACCCTTTAACATCAATGATAAATATTGTGCATTTCATAACACAATAAGTATGATGATCATTAACATGAATTGATACCATAATTGATATATCACACCTTAAAAAAAAGGAAATGTTATTCAACTAGATCACACAAAAAAAAGATAGATCAACAACTTATAAATTAGGCTCTTCAAGGGGGGAATATCCTTTACATCACATAAATGAACAATTATTAGATGATAAAAATGGGAAGACCTCCTTGGTATATATAGGAGTCACAATATAATAAAAGCCTACATAAAAATAATAATGTAAGGGCGAAACAATAGCAATAGTGGGCTTCTTAAGGGCACATAAATAAAAATATGGGGGTATATGGGCACAACAATAACAATATCAGGATCCACTAATAATAAAAATAAGGGGGATACACTAGTATTATAGAGACCTAACATGTCCCTCTCCTTCAAAAAAAATATTTCCCTTCACGCTTTAGTAGTTCTAGATGCTTCTGTATAAAATTATCATCCTCCCATGTGGAATATTCAACTGGTAATTTCTTCCAGTTAATGAGATGCTATGAAATTGATCAATTATGTAGCTGTCAGGTTCTTTTTTATGTGACTACTTCATACTCTAATATGATTTTTCATTTTTCTTAAAGTTATGGCAATACTATTTGAACTAGGAGCTTGTCACTGATAACATTCTTTAAGAATGAAACATGGAAAACTAGATGTAATTGGGAAGATGCAGAAGCTCCAATTTGTAGGTCATAGTAGCAATCTTTTGCAAAACCTTGTAAGGACCATAGTACTTGGTTGATAAATTATTATCCTTCTTAGCTTACTTGAGGGGCATTTGTTTTTATGGTTGTAGCCGTAAAAATACCCAGTTTCCTACATCAAAACTTCTTTCATTGTGATGCTAATTTTCTTGTTTCTTCATTCAATTATGCACCAGAGTGAGGTTATCCTTTAAGAGTTGGAGAAATTTTGGTTGATGTTTGATGTGATACTCCATTGCTTGATCCTTAGAATTTTCTCTTAAAGATGAAGTGATGGATGGTGGATGATATCCATAAAGTTCCATAAATGGGGTCATGTTTGTTGCAGTATGGAAGGAAGTGTTATACCACCATTTAGCCAGAGATAACCAATTGAATAATCTTGTTTATTTATCATATACAAAACAATGAAGATATCCTTCTAAACATGTGTTCACTATATCATTTTTCTCATCATATTGAGGATGAAAAGATGAGCTATGAGCTAGTTGATTACCAACAAAAGAAAACAATGCCATCAAAAATTTTCTTGTGAAAATGGGATCTTTCTCACTTACAATAATTTTTGGGTTTCCATGTAGGTTTTGAATTGTTTCCATAAATGAAGTAGCTACTGTACTATCTTTAAAAGGATGAGATAGTGCACAAAAGTGTGCATACTTGGTAAGTCTATCAACTACCACCATGATGACATTATTTTCTTTGATATTTAGGTAAACATGTGATTAAATCCATTGATACCCCCCCAATGTTGACTTGGAATGGATAAAGGTTGTAAAAAACCTAGGGAATTAATTGTATTAACTTTATTTTGTTGGAAAATAAAACATTCTACCACAAAATTTTGAATATAATATTTAAGGCCATCCCAAAAAAAATCCTTCTTGACCCTACAGTAAGTTTTTTAAAATCTTGAGTGCCCTCCAAAGGGTGAGGTGTACAATTCTAAAAGAATATTTCGTTTGAGTGGAGAATTCTTATAAATATATAAGTGATATTTGTACCATAATGAATAATTTTTATAGATAAATGTATTATATGTACTATGATATTGTTGCAACTTTTGAATGAGTGTTCACACCTCTTCATCATTCTTCCATTCATCCCTCACTTCAGTTATCCAACCAGGTTGGATAATAGAAATGGCATAGAGAAATGATTCCACATCCTCATCCTTTCTTGAAAGTGCATCTGCAACAACATTTTGCTTCTCTTTTTTGTAGATGATTTAAAAGTCATAACCCAACATCTTTGTGACCCATTTTTGCTGCTCTTATTAATATAATCTGTGTTCCAAAATTTATTTAAGGCTATCGTGATCTATTTTTACCTTGAAATGTCTTCCCATTAGATAAGGTCGCCATTTCTTTAGTGCATGTAGTATTTCCAACATTTCCTTCTCATAAATAGGGTTGTGTAAATACTTTCCCTTGATTGAATGACTTTCACAAGTAACGAGTCTTCCTTATTGCATTAAAAACAACACCAAATCCATTTCTTAAGGCATCACATTAAATAACAAAGGTTTTTGTGAAGTCAGGTGTAGCTAATATAGGTTCTCAAAAAATTTCCTCTTTAAGATGTTTAAAGGTCTTATTTGCTTCTCGAGTCCAAGAAAATGCACCTTTCTTCAGTAATTTTGTTAGAGGCATTGCTCTTCTCCCATAATTCTTAACAAAATTGCAATAATACCCTATCAACCCAAGAAATCCTTGAAGATTCTTTATGGTTGTGGGGATTTTCCATTCCTTAATGAATTTAATTTTTAGAGGGTCTAACTTAATACCCTCATGAGATACAATATGACCAAAATATTCCACCTCCTGTACTCCAAAGAAACATATGGAGGTGTTTACATATAATCAATGTTTCTCCTCTAATAGATTGAGCATCCTATAGAAATGTTGAACATGTTCCTTACAAGAGTTACAATAGATTAATATATCATAAAAATACTAACACAAATTTTCTATGGAAGGCATTGAAAATGGAATTCATCAAAACTTGAAATGTGGAAGTTGTATTAGTGAGGCCAAAAGGCATGACCAGAAATTAGTAATGACCTTCATGAGTTTTGAATGCTATTTTTGGAATGCCTTTAGCCTTCATTCTAACTTGATGAGATCTTGAAAGAAGATCCAACTTGGTGAAGTCAATTGGTACATGTAATTCATCCAACAGTTCATCAATGAAAAGAATGGGAAATTTATCTTTAATAGTGAGCTTATTGAGATCCCTATAATCTAGGCACATACTACAAGAGCAGGGAAATAACTTTGACTAGGTTAAATTATACCAACCTCTAGCATTTCTGAAACCATACATTCAATTTCACTCTTTTAGGCATAGGGATATCTATAAGGCTTGATGTTTGGAGGAAAAATTCATGGAATAAAGTGAATAAAATTATCATAATCACGAATAGGTGGGAGGTCTGCGGGGGTCTCAAATATCTTGGAATGTTTGTTTAATAATTTTTGGAGATATGGAGAAATAAATGATTTCGATGTTTGAACCTCTAGTAAGCATAATTATGGAAGTACACCCCATTATTTTTTCTTCAAAATATTTTTCATGACATTAGAGTTTATTATCTTACCTAATTTCCCTACGATACCCCTTAATTCAATTTATTTTCCATCCCAAAAATATTTTAAGAAAAGTTCTTTAAAATTAAAAGCTATCATTCCCAAATATTTCTATCCTCCCCCAATATTGCAACCATTGGATTCCTAGTACAACATCAACACCACCTATTGGAATGGAAAAGATTAAACTATTCAATACATATTCCCCCATGTTTAGCTTGATATTATGGAAATTTCTAGAGAGATTTATGGTTCCTCCATTTTCAACCATCACTTGACACTCTAGTGCTGGATATAGAAAGTAATTCAATTCCCTCGCTATCTTACAATGAATAAAATTATGGGTACTACTCAAAACAAACAAGACTATTACCTTTTTTTCTTGATATATCCTTCTATCTTGAGAGTTTTATGAGTGGTAATTCCCACTAATGCATTACAAGATATGGTTATATTCATTTAATATTTCACTAGAGTCAGTTCGTGGTGTATATACACTTATTTTATTGTTTCATGTTTCTTTTCTTCTTCCTCTTCACAATCTCTATCAAATAATTTATTCTTAGCACACTTATGACTTTTAATGTATTTGATATCACAACTATAACAAATCCATTTTTCTTTTTTTTTCCCTCCAATTGTTATGGTGTCAACCTTGTAGGTTGTGGAAGGGTAGGAGTAACGATTCTTCCATATTTATATTTTTGAGTGGTAGAATTCCTTGTTGGCGTAATTTTTCTTTCAAATTTTCTTGCTACCCTGAATGTCTTCTCCAATGAATCATGTTACAAAAGGAAAACCCCATATTGGATGTTATCCTTTAAAGTCCATATGAAGGCATCAACCCTATGCTCCTCTAGAATATCAATTACCTTGATATTCAATTTTTGGAAGTCCTCAATGTGCTCTGCCATTGAACACTTTTGTTTGAGATTTATCAATTGGCTAAAGAAGGTGCTTCTGTTTGTATCCTCATAATGTGCTATCATTTTCTCCATAAAAATTAACCAAGTGAATAGTGGTTTGTTTATAAGAATAAAGCCATTAATACCATATAAATTTACTAGGTTCTAAATATAAAGATGCAATGCATACCTATTGTGCATGTTTTAGATCATGTAGATCAAAATATTTCTCCATATGTAGTGTCCATGTTATTAGATCCTTGCCATAAAAATTACCCATATCTATATTTGGAATGTGATTGGTATTAAACCCAAAATTGAAGTCTCTAAAATCATAATTCATATTCCTTTTTTCTTCATCATTATTTTCATGGATTATCTTGTCACCGCTGGGAAGTATTTCTTATAGGAACTTTTCCAAACCTTCCTTCTACCCTTCTATCTTGAAATTCACAATTGCTTCCATGTATGTGTAGGTTTTTACCCTCTACAAAAATTTCCTACAAACAAATTCTTAAAATAGAAAATAAAAAATGGAGAGAACATAAATCAAATATAAATATATATTTTCCCCTAGATCCCAAAACCGGGACTATCATATTGATTTTTCATTATTTTCCTTTCATTGTTACAATATATATATATATATCTGTGTGTGTGTGTGTGTGTGTGGAAGCATTCATAAATCCCAATCTATAGCCCTTGATCAGAACATAATCATAGTTCCCTTGACCGTATCTACAATATACCATGAGTAGAAATCCATCATGCCCAAAACCATGTGCAAAACCCATGCACAAAACCTTGGGTAGGTTTGCCCACCATCTTTGGGTCTGACCCCATCCTTGGGTCTGCATAAAAAAAAATTCTCGGGACACTTCACCAGACCTCGTGTAGGTAGGATGCCACCCCCTTGCAAGGCCCTAGACAGGGGGGCTTGCCACCTCCCCTCTGACCCCCCCATTGCGCCTGACACAACGTACAAAAAATTTGGCTAGTTCTAAAATGAAAATAAAAAACACCCAACCATATGCTTTTAAACCATCTTTGAAAACTCCCATGTCCATTTTTATACCATATATCTTAATATTCATCATGACTTCCAATTCATTTTTTGTTACTTTTTGCGAGAGTGAATTGTTTTGCTCTTGGTCTTGTAATTTTGATATATCGTGTTGCATTTCTTCCTCTTCTTTATGTGCCATAGTAAATATTTCTGGTTTCTTACTAGGTGTATCCATTATTTTTTTCTGAGGCATTAGGGAATCAAACAATGATATCTATGATTCACTATGCCCTTTGAATCACTTGTAATTGGTTTTTCAAACAAATGTTATGCAATTTAAAAAAAAAATACACACATTTTTCTTTCTTTTAGGATCTCTATCTTTAAAATATTGTATCTCTATAATTTTAGCCTCTTAAGTTTTGAAATTATGTCTTCTGGTAGAACTCCAAGTATTCTTTCCAATTCCGGAAGTTAGAACAAGAATGAATTCTTCAATATAAAGTGATTCCAAATCTCCCAAGATGACTTGATTATGGACTAGTTCAGTAGAGCTAACTTGTACGAGATTCCACGTGTTACTTTTTCAACTTGCTTCCCTAAAATTGATACAAAAAAAACTATAGTCCATGCGATTTTAATCACTTTTTACGGAATTCAAATCTGATGCTTGAAAATAAAGTTAGGATGATTTTCCCTAGGTCACTTGTTTGAGATTGAATTCTGGAACATGCAAAAAATATAAGCTATTTGGATCATATCTAAGGAAATATAGTGAACCAAGTTGTGATATTTATACACTAATTTCAGCACGATTTCATATCCATGTGGTCAAAATTTCAGTTTATGAAACTTTGTAGAAAAAATGTTATAACAAAAATGCCAATATGGAATGTTGATATATTGATTTCTTATTTGTTCTAATAAACAATAAAAGATACAATTTATCTTATAGAGTAGCAAATTTTAGTTTCTTTCTTATCACACAACCAAAGGTATACTAATTTACCCTTGTTTTCATTCCCATAATAAGTTTTTCCACCCTTTTTGTTTATCTTTTCTTCAAAACCATAATTCCAATTAAACTTATGATGGATATCAACTCAAAGATATTTTTACAAAGGAAATTTCATGAAAATATATTGCGATATATGATAGTTCCATAAATGATCTTAAGGGACTTGATTATTGTAACCCTTGTTTTTTCTGAGTTCACAACCATACCCATGTTGGAGGAGGATTCATTGAGTATTATTGAATTTATATGGATTCCATGCCATGATAACAATTTCATCAACATAAAGAAGAAGAATCATGACCATACCAACAAGAGTCGGGTTTGTATAATGAGCTTCTTCTCACTGACATTCTAACTTATCAACATAAATGCTAAAAAGTGTAGGGAACATGAGAAAACGTTTCTTGAATTCTATGATACAATTAATTTGTTCAAAACACTCCTAAGTGTTCCTAAATGTGGCAATGAGACTTTCATACATATTTACATAAAAACTCTCAATTTATACTGATCTTTTAGCTCTCTAACCTATTCCAAAAGTTAGTCCTATGCACATTGTCAAATTGTTTTCTAAAATAAACTAAACAAAAAACAATATTTGTTTTATTATTGCATCATTCTTCCACAATAGTCCTTAATGTAACAAGATGGTCCTTTAACTCTGTTTTTGGGTACTTTAATCTATATTCTTATCTTTTTTCCAAAATGGGTATATAAAAAATAGCTAAGAGGGGCCTAAACATGATGGTATGATAATTAGGGAGATTAATTTTATCCACACTTCTAAGGAGAGAAACAATGAGACTTTGTGTTAGGTTTTAAGGAAGAATTGCTTGACTACTAAATAAAAGATCTTGTATATATGAGGGATAAGAATAAACCTTTTAATTTTTGATATTTCAAATAAGTAGCCTTTGATGTCCTTACATTTCCTTTTTGCAAGTTACAGAGTTCAGGGTCAAGGCTAACAGTATATGATCAAAGTTGGGTCATGGTCATTTAAAATGTCAAAATTTACTATTTGATTGTATATGAAGATATCTTAAATCACCTAATCTACGAGAGTACTATCTAACCCACGGATACAAATCATGAGGTAAGAATTTGGCCATTTCATTAAACGATTTACAATTATAACATCTTCAGTCTAAGATATAGAAATTGATTAGCTATGTTCCAAATATTTTTTTGGGTAATTTTTTCGGAGTTTCTTTTATACTTGTTAATGGAAATATGGTTCCAATAGGTTAGAAGAATTACTTGGCTAATTGCAGCTTTAGCATCAAAGTCTTGGGTAGTAAGAGGGTATATTGCCTTTATTTCTTAGGGTGTAAATATCTTATTATATGCTTTTTTCGAGACAATTATTATTTATGTAGTTTTTCTCCTAAAAGATAGAATTTAGAGGCGTATTAATGCAACATACTACTATATACATCTTCCTAGCAATAATATCTAAAATTTCCCTCCATATGTACTAATTAAGGGGTTCTTTCTTATGTAACTACCTTTATTTCTTAGGGTGTAAATATCTTATTCAATGCTTTTGTCAAGACAATTCTTATTTATACCATTTTTCTTATAAAACATAGAATTGATAGGCATAATAATAGACTACTATATACATCTTCCTACATTGATATCTAAATTTTCCATCCATATGTACTAATTAAGAGGGTCTTTCTTATGATGATGAATAATACTTGTGTTTATATGAGAAGCTATTCCTAGAGTCCCCCTGTGGAAGGATTATTCAAATCCCTCAATGTGGAGGAAGTTACTTTACTCATGCTCCCAAGTTTCAAGAAGAAATACAATATCAATTTCTCGAGAGATCAACTAGAAATATAGTTAGATATCATTTTTTGAGATTTAACTGAGTTAAGTAAGTCATAGTTAGATATCATTTTTGGGATTCAAGTGCATTAAGTAAGATATCATTTTTTGAGATTCAAATCCCTTAAGTAAGAAATTCCCATGACAATACCATGTAAATATAGTTAGATATCATTTTTTGAATACCATGTAAATATAGTTAGATATCATTTTTTTGAGATTCAACTGCTTTAAGTAAGTCATTACCATGAGAATACCATGTAACCATTTAAAGTGTAAAATATTCATATTTACTATTATTATTATTATTAATTTTCTATATTTTTAATAATAACTTTCTGATTTCTAATAATTATTTGTCATTTTCTTTATTTTATTTTTTATTTATAAATTTTATATAATATTAAATTGAATTTTATTTTTTATAGACCATTTATAAAATAAAATATATAAATATATAAATATATTTATTCTTATCACAAAAATTAAACTTTGAATCTCATAATTTAGATAACAATTAATAACATGAAAAATATATAAATATATAAAATATATTTATTCACATCACCAGATTTAAACTTTGATTCTCATTATATAATATTTTATAACATATCAATCACCAATAAAAATAATTGAATCTCATCATTTATATAATTTTTTATAACATAACCATCAATAACAAAACTACCGCAAGAAATAAACACCAAAAAAAACTTATATATGAATTGCTTTTTCTATTTATATACGAAATGCTTGCCAAATTAGGTATGGATAAAATCACATTAAAAAAGGTTAACCTTAATTACGTGATCAGGGCTTCCTGGCAGCTTGGAATGCAGCATGCAAAAGCAGCTCCGATTCTGTTTTTCTCGTTCCGCATGGGAAAACCTACCTGGTCAAACCCATCAACTTTAATGGTCCTTGCAAGTGTGTCCACGTAACTGCACAGGTAATAATCTTTTCATTTTGCAATAATGATCTTTTCATTTTGCAATATATCTTTTCATATGAATTTTAAAAATTAAACATCGCTTGCTGTCATATAACATCCCTGAATATATAGCAGATATCAGGCAGAATAATCGCCCCAACGGATCCATGTCGCTGGAATTCCCAAGATCGCCAGAAATGGATTATGTTCTCCAAGGTCCAAGGATTAACTATTAGTGGCGGAGGCATTATTGATGGCGTAGGCCAGAAATGGTGGGCTGGGGATTGTAATCGAGACCGAAACCATGTAAGACATTGCTCGGCAAAATTAGCATGATGTGTTTTTATAGCCTAGTTCATTAGCTATATGGTATCTAGTGTTAAATAAAAGTATTGCTTTGACATTTATTGTAAAATGGAAAAGTTTTTTCTTTATTTTTTAAATGATATAATAATAATAATAATAATTATTATTATTAATTTAATTTATATTTATTTGTTTAGATTTATTTTAATTTTTGATTTGTAATGTGGAGAGGAATTAAATTTCTTTTCATTTTAAAAAGAGGTATCTCACGAGATTTGATTTCTTTTGGTATTTTCTAAATTAACATGAATCTATGTTTATTTAATTATTAATAATTAATAATTATTATTTTATTTTATTTTTATTTTTATATAATTTGACCTATTCAAAATGTTTTAATTAATGCCTAGTCTAACCCATAAATGAAATCTATTATAGAGATAAACTGGAGAAAACTTGAGTTTAAGTTGTTTAATCTAGATGGAGGTTTTTCCATTAATAAATCCATTTATGCATTCAAAATGCATTTTAAACAACAAAAACCACATTCTTTTTTTGAAATTATTTTACCCTAAAAATTCTATTTAGTTTATAAGTTAGATTACCTTTTTAATCAATAATTATTATTATTAATTTTATATTTATATTTTAATTAATTTTTTAATTGTATTTAATTTTTATTTTATCGTTATGTAATTTCACTGAGTCAAAATGCTTACATAACATAATATAACACAACCTTACAACATATATTCTATATTGAGCTGAAAAATTAAAGTGTAATTTTATAATTTTTTGATATATAAAATTAATAGTTCACTCTAGAGCTACTAAACCCTAGTGAAAAAGGATTTGATGATTTGATGTTATTGGTAAATTAGAAGTTAATATGGATTACCTCTATATTATTTTAATTATTAATTCTATTTTTTTATTAATTTTGTTTTATTTTTATTACAAATGAAAAATTGACTATTTTATTTTTATTTTATTTTCTTATTAAAATAAAACAAAAAAATCAGTGATGATGAATTGACTATTTTACCTCTATTTTATTTTAATTATTAATTCTATTTTTTATTTAATTTTATTTTTACATTTTATTTTATTTATTTATTTATTTATTATTATTATAATGCGATTTGATCTAGTCTAAATGTTTATTAGCAAAGAATCACAATTATCTCTATTACACTGGACTTAAAGATACAATAATATGAAATTAAATATTAAAAAAAAAAAAATTATGTTAATTTTTTTTTTTAAATTTAAAATATAATTAAATTATTACCAACATAATTGTCTATATATATATATATGAATGACTAGGTTAATTATATTATCAAGGAAGTGGAATGTGAGCTATTGTTCTCGACTCTATTCTTCATTCCAAAATGGCCTTGCCTACAATTATTTCTACCATAAATTCGGTTCTTATACCTTTTGTAGACTAAAAAAATTGAAATAGAAGTCTATATTTACATAATATAGCAAAATACTAAGTTTTAACAAACTAATTAATATTAGATGGTCCCTCTGTGGGAACTTCAACTCACTGCAAATAATCTTTGACATCATTCTACTGTTCACAGTCCAGTTTGACCATCTTTTTCTCTGGCTCCTCATTAGACTCAGTGTTTGTGTCCTTGTGCTGGTTCCCATTATCAAATTTCTAATCCATCTCATTCAACCATATCTCCATCGCAGTGATTTTTGTCTTGCATTCCAACTCCATTTTTTCAAATTTTCCTTCCAACAAAATCTTCTTCATTTCTAATAGTTACATCCTGGTCCATATCCTTTGTTTTTCCAATTCAATCCTCCTCGTCACTACCTGCATCAATCATTCAATTATAATTGACAACCAAGAGTGTGTTCAATCTCTTATGCAATTGAGTATGAGCCTCAACATCATCTCTATCCATTTCTAATCACAAGAGTGACAGAGCTCTTCAACAAACTTGAGTTTGACCTTCCCCTGTTGTTCTCTCTCCTCTGTGGATTTTCTTGACTTATCAGAAGAGTTATTACATAGAATATATAATTCCCACCACCCATGAAGATCCACTCTAAAGCACTTAAATGAAAATATTCCATGCTCGTGTGAAATGCCCTGCAAAATTTTTGAATTGAATGCTAAGGGAAAAACACAGTGGACCAGCGAAGGAGAATTAAGGCCCTTCGGATATGAAAAGACTAGTCAATAATCTTGCTCCAACATAATCCTATTATTGGATTGTGAGCCTTCCTCTACCTGTTTGTGCCATTTACTAATTGGGTGCTCCAGGTGTTTATGTCCATGTAACATACATACTCCACCTTTATTTTGTAATTACAACACTCATTATTGTGTCGTCTTCCAAATACTGAGGGAACATGGGATATAACTGTTCTTGACACTCGAGTATGCTAGAATTTTCTCAAATTTCTTATGAAGGATATTTTCCAACGAAGACAATTAGATATATCGGTCCTATGAATTGTGTTTTAATTCAAGTTGTTCATTGAATAAGTTGGAAAAATGTTGAATCTGGATCTAATATTATAGTCTGCTGAGCCAATGTTGTTCCTTTATTGAACATTTCATATTCCTCAAAGTTGAAATTTCTATATACATGATAGAGTTCAATGTGATCAAATTGATGTGTTTGCATAACAATCCTATGAAGAATTGAAGAAAGAGAGGATTTCAAGTTTTCCATGGCTTTTGAAATTTTCCCAATCATAAGCATTGAATAAAAAAAAACTAAAATATTAGAGGTTTTACCTGTTATTTCCCATTCTAGACCTTGTCACAATGCTAAATATTTAGTTTTATTATTGGATGAAATGTCCAATCCCTAAGCAAATTTAATCTTATTTTGTTCATCGAATCAATAGATAACCACTCACACTTTCCATCTCTAGTTTTCCTTTAGAGGCTTCATATAAGAATAAAAAATGTTTCCCTTTGCTTGCTCACTAGCATCAGAATTCAGAGAAGTCCCTTCTAATGAGACATTTCTATTTGGAAATTAGACGAAGTTTAATGCATTTGACTTGATGGGTTCGAGGACCTAATTTGATCCACTCTTTTTCAGATGGCTATATTTCTCCTTTCTCATAATGTTCATATCATCGAGTTGTGATTGCTTCAAACAATAGACAAAATGCATTATGAGCCACCATTGTGGAAGAAAATTGCTCCCCTTTGAAAGTTGTTTTGTTTTGTGCAAGCCAAATTGACCAACATATGTATTTGGGCATACATTTCCAACATCTCATTTAAACTGTTGTTGTTTTTCTAGGCCACAAAAAATTATTCCTCCATTTTTCAAACATGTCACTCCAAGATTCCATAATTTTGATGATGATAGTTACCTTTTCAAAACCATCTCACCAAACCACCAAATAGAAAGGTAAATACAAAAAACTAGTCAGGCATATTCTCCTCATTAGCCTTGCAAAGCACAAGTCTTGATGGTTCATGTATATTTCTTTTTTCAAGATTTTCTGTAGTTAAGATTTTTCCATGAATCAAAACCTAGCATAATGTATTTACTTTTGGGATCCCATCTCTTTGACATATTTTCTTCCACATTCTATTAGGCAGAGCATGTGGAATATTTTCACCAACAACTCATATCCAACTTTGAATAATTATGTCTGATGTGAGCTAACTATCCATGAGTGTTGATCTCAGATAATCACCAATATGGACACAAGGCCTTTTAATAGGGAGGTCAATTTATTCCATTGAGGAAAAAGGTTTAAAGGAAAATCAAGACAATACCAACCTTTCCAAATTCATTTATAGTCCCCTTTTGAGATATATTTCAACCTCAACCATCCCGTGCTCTTTATCCACTTTTTCAAATCACCTATCTTATCTCATTTCCAAATGTTTATTCATGTTCCATTGCTAGCTCTCGAGCTTAGATTCTCTAATATTATAGGAGTTTCTTCTTTGCATAGCCTCCATACATTTGAACCAGTCCCATTCCACTTATTTTTTCAGCCCTAAGGAGACCATTTTTATGAAAGTATTTATGGACAAATATTTCTTCCACCATTCCTCATAATGAGAGAGCAATCATCAAAAAAAAATTTCTCCCATTGGTAGGTTCATAAGATGTAGATATTTGATCGTTAGACCACTATATATTTTGAGAAGATGAACAACATTATAATAAAAACATGGAATTTCATCTCAATTTGTTTTCCTTATTTCCACAAAAAATTGTGAATTGTAGTGCTTATTTGATTAAATACACTTTTAGGGGAAATAATGAAAAAACAAAAGTAAATTGGCAATGAGGATATAATAGATTTGATCATAACTATTATTACTACAATATTAGGCCCTTAGACACCCTAAGAATGTTGTTTTTCTTGAACTTTTGAATCGCTGCATCCCATTTGTCCAAATTTTAGGCACCCATTGGTATGGGAACCCTAAGATATTTGAAGTATTTCCACCTCATTTCCATAGAAAATTAAAGAGAGCTAGATATTTCTCTCAAAGTTTCTTCAAAGAAGTTCCAACCATGTAGTTGAATCTTTCTTTTGTTGATGAGACCACTAGAGAGATCCAAATAGGAAGAAATAACTCCTTTAAACCTATTGTCTATAATTTTGGATGCTCCTCCCAGTAAGAGTGTGTCATCTATGTATTTTGAATGGTTAGATACCTTGGTATTCCTTGTGATGCTTAGGCCATTTAGAAATGCATCTAATCTTTCCCATTCTAAATTCTGATCAGAGTTTCAAATTCCAAAAGGTATTAAGGTGGCGAGAGAGGAAACCCTTGCCTTAAACACATATTTTCCACGAATAAGGGTGATGGTCTGCCATTTACTAACGAATCTATCCAAGGGGCACCTATATAATATTTAATATATTTAATGAAATATGAGTTAAATCCAATTTTTTCCATATTTAAAAAGAGGATGGAGTGTTGAACTATATCAAAAACATTGGTCATATCCAATTGAATTACAATACATGGTTTGCCTCTTTATTTAGTTGTATGAAGAAATTCATGTACCATAATAACATTATACAAAACATGTCATTATTGCATGAAGGTGTCCCGTTCTCTAAAATTATAAGTGGTAATATTTTCTTCAAATGATTGACTATAACTTGGTTTGGCTATAACTTGGTTTAGTATTTTATATGTTGCATTGCACAAAGATATGGGCTTGAAACTTCAAAAATTAAGAGGCTTATATTCCTTTGGGATCAGAGGTAGGATGGATGAATTTATACCTCCCCCTAATTTTTCTTTTTCTCTAGAAAAAGTTAACATATGCATCACATATTTTTTTATTAGTGACCAAAAATTTCTATAAAAGGTAATTGTAAATCCATATGGTCTCAGGGATTTGTTAGGCTCGAGAGACTATAGTTCCTCAATGACTTATACTTCCATAATTGGCTAGAGTAGATGTTTATTTTCTTTCTATTGCATGGAAAGTTGATAAAAATTCCTTTACATCATCTCGATCTATTTCTAATCCAAATAATAAAGGGATTGAAAATGAAAAAAATCCTCTTTTTTTATATCAACAAAGGAAGTAATTTCAGGCTTACCTTTTGGAGAAATATCCCTTACCTGATTTTGTAATTCCTTAGCCTTGGCCTACTTGTGAAAAAAAAATGTATTCTGATCACTATATTTTAGATAGGTGCTCCGATATTTCATTCTCTCATATTCCGGCTACATATTCAAAGACTGAATATTTTGGGTTAACTCCTTTTATTTTTGAATGTGTCATTCCTCGACCTGATATATTTCTATTTCATTTTTATGTTGCTCCAGGTGATGGATTAACTCCTTATTTTTTTGGCTTGGGTGTATATATTTCACCTTTTCCTAGAGACACAAAGCCTTCTTAACCACTTTTAACTTTGTTTCCAAAACATATTAAGGAGATCCTTTAACTGATCTCACACATGCTTGCTTAAATATATGGAACACTCCTTCCATTACTCATAATGGATTATAAATGAAAGGTATTGGTCCTAAATTCTTCGCAGGTTATATCTCCTACAAAATTAGTCAATGATCCAAGTTACCTTGATCTAATATTAAGTACAATATTTCCCTTTAATCATCGAATTAATATGTAATAGGGATCTATCCAAGAATTTTTCTATGTGACTTGATCCGATCCACCTGCTATTCCAGGTATATTTTCCTTTTCTAGGCTCAAAGTCAAGAAGATCTCATTCACTAAATAGGTCTTCCATATTTTCATGAAAAAGGATCCCTCACAATATTAACCCCATGTTTTTCATAAGAAAAAAGGATTATATTGCAGTATCCTCCTTTAATTCTATATAGATGCTACTCTAAATATGTTATAGCGATCAATGAATTCCATAAGTCACTTTATTCTGTGTACTTGGCCGAGGCATATACATTTAAATTGGGGATTCTTTCCTTCAAATCATTCCTTTCAAACAAGATTGCTATCCAATGTTGCGACTTCATGGATTCATGTCAATAGAAAAAATAATCAACCGATAAAGTACCTAAACCTCATGATGTGTCATGGGATTCTTGAGCCACCAAAATGAATTCTCACCAAAATTTCAATGCATATTCCAAATTTTCTTTTTCTTCTAAATTTATTTCCTATATTAGTAATATATACAACTTTTATTGATTAACTAGATCTTTGACTGATAGGGAGTTTGCAAGGTTTCTGAGTCCCCTTATATTCTAAAATAGAACATTAATTTTCTTTTAGGAAGGTTTCATTTTTTTACCTCCGTATATTTTCTCTTTCTCATGATTTGAGACTATTACTAGTTTTAGGAATTCAATAATTTGGAGTTGGATTCCCATATTTTTATTTTTGTTTTGCTTATGCTTCTATTATTTCCTTCTTATATGGACTCTCCTTTCCTTTTTTTCTTCTTTCAGTTTATTGACTATGAAATTTATTTCCCCAGCTCATATTTATTTTCTTTTCTTGTTACTACTTTGCTAAGTTCTACCCCCTTATCCTTTATTTTTTCTGTGGTTTCATAATTTTGCTAGAGTTCTTGACGGTTGACTATTCCAAGAGAGAGAGATTTTGATTATCCTCCAAATTACCTATTTGTTTCTTTTATAATGCCTTTCTTCTTCATTTTGTGGCTCTCATATTTACCCATCCTCCTCATCCATCTCTTCATGCTACTCCATAGGAACTTGTTCTCGTACAATGATTTTTGTTGTGTCACATAGGTTTTCTTTCTAAGATTGAAGAATCTCAGAGGGGCTTATTGATGAGGAGGTTACATTTCATTTGGGAAGTGATTGTTTGTTTTTTAACTTATTGTCATTCCTTTGGCCCCCCCTTTTCTTGTATTTTCCACTGCTCTAGATTTTTTTTTTTTGCAATCCATAGTGAAGTGCCCATATTATTATGAGATCCTACACTTGAAAGACAATTCTTCATAATCCAGAACATATAAATGACACCATTCACCCTGAGTTGGATTAATTTCCAATGGAATCCATTTCTCCATATCAACTTCAACGCATACCTTAGCACATGAAAACTAGTGACCCTTGGGCTCTGCTACATCAATATATCTACCTGTTACATTTCCAATTTATTTCAGATAGTCATCACTCTAGAAATATAAGTGGAGTCTTGGAAATTTAACCCATACTAGAAATGCCAGAGGTATGTCATCGTCTGCCTCGAAATCTAATGACTAGGAGTTTAAATACATTCAACGAGATCCAAAAAATCTGATATGTTATAAATAATAATGTATTTTTCTTCTTTAATATAAAAAAAGAAAGAAAATAACACATTAATACAAACATAAACACCTATGCCTCCCTTGTGGTGCAGGTAAATCCCCTCTATGGAAAGAGGTGATCCCTCTAGCCATGGAGTGGGTCTAGCAACAAGGGAACATGCTAATCCTTCAGACTCCTAGCTTATGAATGAAAATGAGTAGGGATAGATAACATACCTTGGTCCAACACTCTTGTCATAGCTTGTAGCAGCGATCTCCTGGTATTCGTCTTCACACGTCACAGTCCTTCAGCGGTAATATCCGTGTACCTGCACAAGGATCAGAGAATAGTGACAACATACGAAAACATACTGGCGTTCATAACTATTTGATTGGTCAAGGGGAATCAAACATATTGCATAGAATTAAACATATCAAATGAAAAATGGGAACCAAAAAACCAGTCATGTATTAATAAGTAGAGAAAGGGAGTTTACAACCTTAATGCCTTCACGTTGTAGCCTCCTTCGATGGGTTGATTCAAGGGTGTCTCAAGCATTCATCGGGAATCAGACCTGGTGAGGCAATGGGCCTAAACTCTCTCTTGACAATGGATTCCTCTCTACCTTGTTCTTCACACCAACTATAGTAAGGACTGTTCAGCTAGCTGAAACCATGTGAGAAGAATATATTTATAGGAGAGGAGGAGGTGGTTTGGGATCCCTCAAAAGGTTGAAGAGAGGTCCTATCCATTTGAGGAGTTGCAAAAATATAGGAAACAAGAAGCCAAATGGAGGATTTCAATGTTATTCAATCGAACAAACCATGATGAATCTACTCATGAAGTAGTTAGGAATGGAAAATTCGTTTCTATTTAAAAAAAAAATCCAAAAATAGCTTGGTATGGGAAATCCACTGAGACAGAGTGCCAATTGGCATGGGGCCTAGTGTTAATTTCTCTATGGGCATGAGGCCATAATTTCCTACCATCGTCGACCCAAATTCATGTGTTTTTGAGAGCCTGCTTCAGGAATGATCAAGAGAGGAAATGTTTTTAACATGCCAAGGGATGTAATAACACTTTTTTCAAGGTATGAAATTACACAGAAGTCACATAAATGGTCCTCCAATGTGTGGGATGGGGATTGCAGGGACGGTGACAAAATATTGTGTAACAAATGCCCCCTAAAGCATGAGGTCCAAGGGAGAGGGAGGGGTGAAATGCTTTACGAGAACATGCCCAAACTAAACAATGCCATCAAACGACCTACAAGAACAAGTACTACTGATATCTCTGATACATGAATATGTGGCATGGGCATAACCATCCATAATAGAGTACATATAAAAATGAGATCCGGAGATATGGATGCAACCATTTAGCAAGAAGGATCAATAAATAGACTCAAGTATGGTCGCATCCATCCAATCAAAAGAGTCATGCATATAGTTGTGATAAACCAAAACGTCTTATTGCCTAGATTTTATAAGACAAAACCCAGGGTCTTGCACTCCATCTCGACCCGAACAAGTACAAATTCAAGCATGTGAATGAGTGAGCTAAAGTCGAACATGCAAGAAAATTGCTTGATTAGTAGCCAATGATGAAAGCTATTAATAGGTGTGAGAGAAGCCACCAATAATGACAATGGCTCTCAAAGTACTACTAGTACAATCCATAGAATGTGAACAGTGAGCTGGAGCCGAACACCCACGAAATCACTTGATCGAAGGCCAATGATGAGGACCTGTCATCGAATGTGAAGAACTTGCCATTGAGGTATGCAAGATCCAAGGTACCATAAGGGAGCCTCTAGATCAGCTTCCTGGATAATGAGCTGAAGTTGACAGGAGGTGACCTTGTTGAAGGAGGGCCATATTGTTTCCCACATCATCGAAACGAGACAAAGGAATAATATGAGATTGAATTAGGACCAAACAGATGATCAGAGATCGAAAAATGTAGAAGGAAAATTATCTTGAGCATAATGGCGACACGACTCCAGAAAAGAGAAGATGAGAGGTCAAAACATATAACCCAAACCCATGGAGGAAAAAAATGGCGAAATGGGATGTCCCCAACCCGACACGAATGCGGATTCATGTCATGTTCAAGAGTGACACACTTCCGACACGACTAAAAAAACTGGTTCCATTTTCCCCCACCATTTCTGGTGAGTACACCAATTATTTTTGTAAACAAGCTTGAAGAGGATAGCATATGCTTGTCACATAAGTTTTTTCTTCAGAAAAATCCATCCTAGTACATTTTATGAGCCCTAGGAAGGAGGAACTCAGTTATGTCATGGTGAAAATTTCCGATGTCATTTAAGTTTTAACAAGTCTAACAAAGGAAAAAATCAACATATTTTCATGTTTAGATATTTTGAAAAGAAGCAGAAAAGAAAACTACAACAAGTCCCTTTTTGTAGATAGTCTCACAGATCCGAAAAGGCAGAAAACAATATCTGAGAGAACCTCTTAGTTGCAATAGGCTAAGGTATTCCTTTTTCATAAATAATCTATCCCAGCCTGAAAAAGGGGTAAACGTATATTGGGAAGATATCATTTCACAGCCTTTAATGAGTTAAAAATGACAAGAGTCTTGGCAATATTTTCAATTTTTAAGAGTCGGAAAAGAGCTGAAAGATGACTCCAGAGTGTGAAATTTTCATGTTTTTACCGAGTCCGAAAAATTAATAAAATACAACTCGTTACATTATTGTCATCACGTTGTGGACCTGGAGATCATATTGACCTGAGAAGTATTGGGTGGAGGAAGAGGAAAAAGACCCACGAGGGAAGGATCTTTGAAAAGACCTGGTCCTATGCTCTCATAAGGCATAGGAATATGATATACATATGAAATGTTTCTCTGAGAAGAAAAAGAAGTGAAAAATGTCAACTGATTGACAATGATAATTTTTCCTTCATGCGGGAATCGAAGAACATGAAAGGGAGTGGATGGGATGCACATCATGGCGTGGGTCCAACTACAGCCGAGGAGAATATTGTAATTGAGTTTGGCATCAAATTCAACCTCAACGTTAACCGTTTTCCCTTCTAACGTAATAGGTAAAGTAGTGAGAACACCAAGAGGGTGAGATTCTCTTCCGTCAAAAGCTTCTAAAGCGTTTGGAGATTGAGTGAAGGCTATATAACCAATGGATTTCGAGCAAGTGGAAGACATGACGCACATAGATGTACCCTCGTCCACAATTTCTCGATGGATATTCTTTCCATTAATCCCAACTTGAATGCTCAGTGCAAGCTGGTGAGGGAGACGTGGAATGAAATTTTCCAAATCGAAAGTGATAAGGCTAGAATCGGCAGGATCAATCCCTCTGATGGTATATAATAAAGCCTTTTGTTGCGATGGACAACTCTGAAGTACTTCCAATGTAGACACAACAGATGGAGCCTGACCCAAATCCTCAACAAGACTATAATGCTAAGTGACACAGGCATTGGGATTGTAGGAAGGCTTCGGAGTACACCTTTATAAGGTGGTCGTACAATGAGCTCAGTGATGGTCCTTTGGATATGAAGAGGGTGAGAAGTAGGTGGGGGATGAGAACCATCAATGATTTCCTTCCCTGCTACGTGATGCGGTTCATTATAATATTTCGATCGGGTAGAAATAGAGATGGATGCAGGACTATTCATCATGAAAACCTGTGAGCCAAATGGGGTGGAGGACTGAGGTTTCTCCACCAACTGAGTTTTCTGTGATGGGAATGGTTCTTTAATAATATCCAGAGTTCCTTGGGTGCCTTTAAGTAGTCGACTCACCTCGGCCTGTCATGGACAGTCCTTGGTATAGTGCTCATCGTCACAAATTAGACAAGGGTACTTCAGTTTGCATTCTGAACCATCGTCAGCATTATGTTTTGAAGAATCCTATTTCAAGATATCGGATTTACCCTGGCCTTTACCCTTCTTCTTACCCTTGGAAGTTTTATCCGTGAGATTGGACTGGATGACATTCACTTCCACGGTTTTACCAGAATTTAGAGGTGGATGAGAAGTAGTATCAATGGAAGGAGGATATTTTTGGTTCACAGGACTCGGGGAAGACTTTTGAGAAGTCTAGGACATAGAACCAATGACACCGTTGATAGATGGAGCCGTTGGTGCTTTGGTAGCTCCAAGTCGCAGAGCATCAGGAAAGAGTTCATACATAGATCACAAGATCAAGGTACTGGGCACGCGCAATGGCTTGTTCCTCAGTAACACATGCCCCCATAGCGATGTGATTAGCAATTGGACTGATAAAAGAGCTAGTGAACCAATCAGTTAGAAGCTGATCAGGAATTGCAAACTTGATCAAACGACGATGCCGCCTCCACTCATGAATATGATCGGAGATATGCATAGCCCGATCCTGTTTCAAGGATGTGAGGAGGTGTGTCCAAGATTCATAACGAATTGGCAACTGAAAGTGGGTGAGAAATTCCATAGCAAGAGAGTTGAAATATTGAAAAAATCCGCATGGGAGTTTAATGTACTACTTTGTAGCGGCACTAGTGAGAGTCCATTAGAAAAGACGTAGTCGAATATAATTTTCAACCCAAGAGATAGAGGATCACCAAATATGATATTTCATAACATGCGCTTGGGGGTATTCTCCAGACTTGCCATCAAATTTGGGACAATCACCAGGGATTTTAGTTGGAACTGGAGGCTAATATGGATTATGAAGGATCGGATCATTCGTCAACTTCGACACATGGGGCAGTTCCAACGTAGTGAGAAAAGGTAATTTTTGATTGAAAGGCCTTGCAGGTCTTTGATAAAGACCAGTATTAGGATTCCAACCAGCTTGGGAGAAATTCTGCCCCCATATGTTATGTCCTGGAGGATTCTATCCATAAGGGTTATAAGCCTGATAATTCTGCCCATACACCAGTTGAGGACAAGGATATTGATTCTGAGCATACCACTGAGGTCTTGGATTTTGTTGTGGAATGTAAGCAGTGCCTTGAGGTGCATGATATACCACCTGATATTGACCTTGATGAATATAAGCAGTGCCTTAGGGTGCACTATACAGTACCTTATATTGACCTTGAGGAATGTAAACAGTGCCCTGAGGCTACACCGATTGCCCCTAGGGTGCAGGTTGACTCGGATGCTGTGGTTGAACATGCTGTCCTTGCAGCGCAGGTTGGCCTAGATGCTAAGAGCCACCAGGTTGCCCTTGAAGAATAGGTTGAACCAGCTGAACAACGGAGGGTTGACCTTGTTGTATAAAAGTAGGGCCTTTTGTAACATAAGGCTGGTGTTGTTGCACAAAATTTTGTCCCTGTGATGAACAAATTTTACCCTAAGCAATATAAGATAGTCCCTGTTGAACATAATGTGGACCAACAGGATCGTAGGGTTGTCCTTGTTGGACCAAAGGTTGTCCCTAAAAGGGTTGTCCTTGTGGACCATAAGGTTATCCCTGTGAACAAGAGGGTTTTTCCTGTTGGGCCGAAGGTTGTCCCTGTAAGGCTTGTCCTTGTGGACCATAGGGTTGTCCCTGTGAGTATGTGAACTGATTGGGGTCAATAAGAGGCAAATAGATGGGATTTCAATACTCGTCATAATGATGCAGAGGATTGACAGGAGCTCGCGGTTGCTGAGAACCCTGAATACTAATCGAACGTCAAACCTCCAAGAATGGAAGTAGAAGCGATGGGCGCACTACCAGTAGGTTGGATTCTTGAAACGTGAGGCTGTGATCCACTCATGGTGGGCCTAACAGGTATCATGGGATTAGTAAAAAATGACCTACGAACAAAAAAATATGATGAAAATGACTGATTTGTACTAACAACCGATGTGGATGAGGCCACACAGATAGTGGAACGGACTAGGACAGACGTAACAATCGTCGATGTCATGGGAGTCGAGGGTGATGCCCCTAATATGGTGACATACGAGCTTCCCGAGGGGGTCGATGTACTTGACTGTGTTGGGTTCTGATACATTGATGCAAGACTAGAAATGATCTGACCCAACGTACGATAACCAGGTGAGAGAGATATTGGCTGTGAGGAAGGTTGACTAGAGACATAAGGAAAATTCTCTAGAAAGACTTGATGGTCTCTTGTAGAAACATAAATCTCTTCACTATTAATGGGACTCGAAGAATCCATGTCGGATGAAGCCATGTTATCATAAAAAAGGCGACGAGCAGTGGCAAGTAAAGCGGTGGTAAGTAAAGATGGTTCCGAGGTAAGAGGAGGAAACTCTTCCTCATTTCCAAAACTAGCCCAAGTGCCCGAAGGTCACTAGTTGATATCAAATGGCTCCTCAAGAGGAGATTGGGTAGCAAGGGGCAAGATACTCGGAATAAGAGCACACCAGTAATCAAGAGGCCTAGTAGGTTGTGGTGTCCTCGAAGAAACTTTAGGAGAAGGATATTTGCTAGGAGTTGATGAAGGGGACAATGAAACTGGTGGTTCCACCACCATGACTTGATCTCAAAAATAGGAGAAAACCGAGATGACCAATCATAAGCTTCAAGACCAAAGACTAAGGAATTTCTTAAGAAAAAACCAAGAAAATATATTTAATGGGCGTGTAATCGTAGGCAGTTTATTTTAAGACATTGAAACAAAACTCTGCCTTTTCATATTTTACGAGTCTATAAATAGGAAAAAGATGGCTCTACTCACTTTAAGGTTGAAACGAGCACAAAAGGACAAGTGTTCGATGATAATTTCAATTTTACAGAGTCACGAAAAGACAAAAATGACTACTCATGAAAACTAAGCAAGAGGGTGTACCAAGTTTCCGTGAATTGCAATATACACCTTGGTGATCAATTGAAACAGAAATGACCAAGGAATTAATGTACATGCAGGCAGTCTCCCCGAATTCTGTGTTCGGTGTATCATAGTTACAGGGTGGCAGACTCGACTTCCTATAGATAAAGGATTGCAACCTATGAGGATCTCAATTTATATACTCGATGGTACGGGGAGAATAAGTCCGTGCTAGTGCTGTCTAATGCCAGATAGCGAATGGAAAATACTAGGTTTAATGATGCTAGAACACGTCACTATCCTAGACCTCTAAATGTGTGGGTTAGGTTTCAATTCTTCCTTAGGTTGATTGAATTCATTTTAAAGTTGATCTTGAATTAATGTTGCAATTTGAAAGCCTTACCGATTGTGATCTTGAATTCTTAATGCAAAACTACATGCACAAGACAGTCATTCCAATTCGATGAATGCTAGCTAAGAGAGGGATAGTAGATCATAAAAAAGTAGAAATAAATCAAATACAAGAAGAAATTTTCCTAATGCATCTAAGGCAACCAAAGAAGAAAACGAAAATCTCTTTCCTTGTTCACTAAAAGCTACTATTGAAAAAGAACATTTTTCATTTTCACACTAAGAGAAAGAATGAAAATTTTTTCATTTTTAGATAAATGAGCAGTAAAATGCACTACTACACTAAAAGACAAA
This sequence comes from Pinus albicaulis, assembly GCA_034641835.2. Classification (NCBI taxonomy): domain Eukaryota; kingdom Viridiplantae; phylum Streptophyta; class Pinopsida; order Pinales; family Pinaceae; genus Pinus; species Pinus albicaulis. Next base: position 894,939,785 of record CM076576.1, read on the forward strand.
ACATATACCAATTTTGAGCAATTTGAATGACACAATCTAAAACAAAGAGATCGATCCAATATGAACATCAAACATACTCAAAACAGAAATGCACTCCGTCAAGCAAGAGGATGGATTTCAAACCAGTTTAGTGAGCAATGTAATCTATGCTCAAGATGACAGATAGAGAGATAAATGAACACAAAGATGATCATTCAAAAACCCAAAAACATGAAGAAATGACAGAAAAACTAAGACAATCAGTCAACAAACTGAAAATATAAAGACCAAACTTATCCGAACTCAACTCACAAGGTTTAGTGAGGAGGTAGCTGGACAAGAGGCAGAAGGCACCTAGAAACCATAGGATGACAAACTCTACTGATCAGACGAGGGAAAAATAGTTGAGAAGAGCGAGAAAAGTGAGTCAAAGCAATACCAGTGGACTAATTGAAAGATGAAAATCCAACCTAGAGGCAAGAGAAACTGGCAAAGCTCAGGAAAATGCTAAAATTTTAACCTACGGGATTCGACGTGTCTATCAAGCTATGATGAGTGCCAAACAGAGGATGGTGCACATGTAACAAAGGCAACAAACGCAAATTGGCACGGATGTTCAAGCAATAGCGGCGCCGAGCCAAAAAACCTTCAAAAAAAGAAAAAGGAGTGAGCCAAGGTCAGACTTGACACTCTGAGATTGAATGTGATGGCTGAAAACAGTCATACATGCAGAACAAAGTAGAAAAACAATGAAACGACCAAAGTCGAAGAAAAAATAAAAACACTAGACGAACAATGAGATACGAAAAACACATTGATCCCTATTATGGTCTCCAACTTGTGGTGCAGGTAAATTTCCTTTACGGACAAAGGAGATCCCTCTAGCCTTGGAGTCGGTCTAGAAACAAGGGAACATGCTAATCCTTTAGACTCCTAGCTTATGAATGAAAATGAGTTGGGATAGATAACCTACCTTGGTCCAACGCTCTTGTCATAGCTTGTAGTAGCGATCCCCTGATCTTCGACTTCACACGTCGTGGTCCTTCAGCGGAAATATACGTGTACTTGCGCAAGGATCAGAGAATGATGACAACATACAAAAACATACTTGCATTCATAGCTATTTGATTTCTCAAGGAGAATCAAACATATTGCATAGAATTAAACATATCAAGCACAAAATGAGAACCAAAAAACCAGTCATGTATTAATAAGTAGAGAAAGGGAGTTTACAACCTTAATGCCTTGACATTGTATCCTACTTTGATTGGTTCAGTCAAGGCCATCTCAAGAATTTGTTGAGAATTGGACCTAGTGAGGTAACGAGCCTAAACTCTCTCTCTATAATGGATTCCTCTCTACCTTGTTCTTCACACTATCTATAGTAAGGACTGTTCAACTAGCTGAAACCATGTGAGAAGAATGTATTTATAGGATAGGAGGAGGTGGTTTAGGTTCCCTCATAAGGTGGAAGAGAGGTGATATCTCTTTGGGAATTTGCACAAATATAGGAAACAAGAAGCCAAAGGGAGGATTTTGACGTTATTCAGTCGAACAAACCATGATTAATCCGCTCATGAAGTAGTTAGGAATGGAAACTTCACTTCTATTTTAAAAAAAATTCCAAAAACTTAATTTCTCTATGGGCACGAGGCCATAGCTTCCTATCAGAGCCGACCAAAATTCATGTGTTTTTGAGAGCCTGATTCAGGAATGATCAAGAGAGGAAATGTTTTTAACATGCCAAGGGATGCAATAACACTTTTTGCAAGGTATGACAGTACACAAGAGTCACTGAAATGGTCCTCCAATGTGCGGGATGGGGATTGCAGGGATGGTGACAAAATAGTGTGTAATATCCCTTCATCATGGATTTCCAAGTTTTCTCTATCCACAACTTTGTTGATCTAGGTGAAGGCCACATCCCAGTGAACTTATGTAAGACCCCAAATGACCGAATAATCAACATATCTAGAATAATTTGGTGTTATAAATTAGGTACTAACAAGCCAAACATAGAGCACAAGGGATCTAAAAGAATGAAACCTTATTTATATTTTACTGAAGGAAATAGTACATGCCCATATAATCAATTTCAAATCCCCTACAATGGCATGCATAAGATATTCTTATCAAAAGAGAATATAAAAGCATTGAAGCACAGTCATGGGCCCTGGATGGATCCACCAGACAAAATAAAAATAACACCCACGGGGTTTTCATCCCTGGGATAAAGCTGGAACTGACCGCGCTAAGTTCTCAAGAAAAACAAAATAAGATAGATAAAAATGAATGATTCCCAATGCCTAGATCCAATCCATTTTTATAGGCTTGATGGATTATCTAGAGACCTTGTTTTATTATCTTCCCTCGAAAACCGAAGCCAAATGCCATGGGGAAATACCACGGTAAATAACATGGAAATATTTCATCCATTTTGACCAGCTAAAGAAAGGGAATATCATAAATCCACCTGCCCAAAGATTGCATTCCCTCAAGAAATTCTCTACTATCCACAACAAAAAAATTGATTCCAGGATTAGATACAACCAAGTGTGCTATTCCATACATCCATGCTAAATGATCCCTAATGGATCCTTCGATAATTGGATCAAAAAAATCCTCGAACCAATCCTTCACTCAATAAATTCATTTGGATCCCAAATAATCTATCGAAAAATACTAGCCCTAATGGGTTCTCGTGGATCCTAATGCCACCTAAGTCCTGGGACTTGTGGGTTATGTTACCATCTCAACCGTCCATCACTTCCTGTGCCAAAGGGCCGAAGCTGAAATATGTTCTTGGTTGCGAGTATCATCCTAGGAATCAACCGATAAATAGAGTACCAACTCATAATATCTCACCAAATCATGCCTTGGGAAGGATGAATATCTGCAAATATACTATGTTGATGCTGCTTGATGCTAAATTCATGTTTCTCCACTCGGTCACCCAACATGATGCATTTGGAGATTTTTTCCCTGCTCTTCCCAATGTATGAAGGTGGGTTGGTAGTGTTGCGAGCCTTATCTATGTACTCTAGTAGAGGGATGCTCTGGAACTCCCAGCTTTACTCTTCTTGTTTCCTTGTGAGGGACTTGAGTCGTTTCCCAACACTAGACAACTTGGTCGTTGATTCAACACATACCCTTATGAGCTCCTCAAATTTTCTATTCTCTTGTAAGACAATTGTCTTAGACTTTCCAGACTCTCTGCTTCAACATCATAAGATCTGTCTTGAAATGCATGATATTTTCTTGAAATTCCTCTTCTCAAAATTCTAGTGCCCTGCTGAATGTCTTTGTATCTTCCTACAGGGGATGCCCCATGACCACAACTTCAACTTGAACCTTTGACTAACCCACTAGAAATGGCTCATCGTATATTTTTCATGCTATCCCGCATGATCATGCTCATCATGTCAGTTTATTACTACCGACTCCTCATTTGATTCTCCTTGAATATCTTCTTTCTAGTCTTCTCCACATGTGAGGATAAGTTGTCCTCCCTCTCTAGTTTTCAGACATGGATGTACTCGTGGAATGTTATCTACACTTGATTTCCCATACCCTTTATGGATTTTCTCCTGGATATCTATAGACTCAACTACCATATTTTCAAGAGGAATTACCTCCTTGATTTCCCCATGTACTTTTTCAACCTGACTGATTGCCTTGTCATGAAAGTTTCTTTGAAAAATATGGTTTTTCTTCTCACCATCTATAGTTGACTACTTAGATCCTTCATAGGTTATCTTTTGAAAATTGGTGAACCAAGCTATGGATGAATCCCCATGATCTAAAGAATTCTCTAACTGTTCTTCCCTTGTTGCCTCTTTATCACCTGGACATGAACACTTGAAGGCCCAAGATCCCTTGTAGATAAAGCATAGTCCTCTCGTCCTTAGTTCATTATTGTTACATATTTTTTTCTTGCTTCCTCCGTCAATCCTTCTCAAATCCTTCCTAGTCAACACCCTTCTGAGAAATTATATTTTTTTCCTGACCAGATTCTCGACTAGATTATAGGCAACTATCGATCCCTGTGATTCCTTCCTCCAAATGGTCAACAATTTGGATCTTAGTATCTTACATGTGTCAAAATCTACTTATAAGAATAGAGAAACAATCTTTTACATGTTTGTTTTGACACATTCTCGATGAGATAATGTAATGTTGGTGTAAAAGCTTTATTGTAACTGAAATATTAAGTTGTCACATTCCAAATTCAACCTAAATGTGTCAAAGCTAAACTTTGTGATGAGTTTTAAAAATTTTCACCACTTCTGAAAAGTAGGATGCATCATGTTATTCAACCCTTGAAGGGATTCTACTATCATCTGCAATATATCTGTCATGATATCATTATTGTAAGGCAATAATGACGATGTTAAAGCTATGATCCCGTTGAGACAAGAATAAATTGTGATCCTTGCTTCTTCCCAAGGATGATCCGAGAGTTTAGGTTGTATTAATGCAAGCATGGATGGCTTGAGAGCCCAACTGAGTTTATTCCATTCTGGATGCCCCACCCGTGAGAAACATGTATCTAATTTCTCCAATTTATGAAGGTCTATGATTGACTTTTTTCATTGTAGCTCAGATCCAAGTGCGAAGAGCTTAGTTCCTCTTCCTTGCCCTTCCTTCACTTCCCATGGGTGCTTTGACTGCATAATGACATGGACTCTTTTTGAGAATGGTCTGTTGCTTTGACCACAATTTTTTCCTAAGGAGGTATTGCTGCGTAAAGGACTATATATCCTCACTAGTTCATCAAAAAAATTTTGGGTGTTTTCCAAGGTCTCTTCAAGATGATCCATCCTTTTCCATATCAACGCAAGAAAATACATTGATTCTTCCTGTCTTAAAGATAATATTGGCTTGAAGACATTGTAGCCATCTTGTTGAAGCTTCACTAGAAATAATTTCCCCCCTTTATATATATATATATATATATATATTATTTCAATTAAATACTCATAAAACCTCTTTTTAAAGCCTTATATCTCCCAAATACAAAATCTCCCAAAAATATTTAAACCTAAACTTGTACTCCAAATAAACATTCCCAAACCCAATGATAATCAATAGGTAAATGATAATATCTCTCAACCTATAGGCGAACTTTAGGAATGTTGGTCGGCTTCAACATAATTTCTGCAAAGGGATCAATGACGTATACAGTATGGATTTAACGATTCTGTTAGGCCTCGGTGATGGCTGCAGTAACGTTTCAACCCATAATCCATGGCTCCAACGTACGATCCATGATCCAACCCAAGATCCCTCGATCGAACCCATGATCCATGGCTTCGATCTATGGTAAACATCCCGACACAATAACACCGTTGGATTCTCTCAAGATGATGCAACCTCAACAATGTTTCATGCCACCTTGTATGGTTCTCTCACACCTAGTTGGCTATAGTTCAGATAAGAATTATTGTTTCACATACCAATTTAGTGGGTTTTTGGCGAAGAATGTGTGATTGGGGAAAATGTGATAGTTAGCATTGATCTTATTGTTGATAAAAAAATCTTAGAGTATGCGCGCTTCCCAGAGATTGAAATCAGCCTTTCCTGCATTCTGGATTTGGCATTACAATAATTTATGGCTCTAATGTTGTTGATGGGTATCTTCCTTACCTTCCATGTCCCACGACATCCCCTGTTGGGTGTTGATATGTCCCTGTCGATGAGTGTGAGTTTTTCGAATTCCTCATGATAGTTGTTGGTGTATGGAGGCCCTCCAGACAACATGATATGTTTATGTAGAGGTTTTCCATTACACCAAAATTTTCAAGTTTTGGTAAAATTCGAAACTAGTAAATAGGATCCCCAGGGTGGGAATTACAGATTCCATAGAGGTTGATGACTACTCGAATACCTCCCCTCAAACATAGCTAAGGGAATCAACACTCCCCTCAAACACAACCTAGGGGAATCAAACCTGGGTCCAGGCTCTAATACCATGTAGAGGTTTGTCGTTACACCAAAATCCAAGGATGTTGGTAAACTTCCAGACTGGTAACTAGGATCCCCAGGGTGGGATTTACAGATTCCATAGACTCGTGCGATGATTATTCCAACACCCCCCTAAAACGCAGCCTGGGGGAATCAAAACCCCCTCAACACAACTTGGGGGAATCGAACCTGGGTTTGGGCTTTGATACCATGTAGATTTTTGTCGTTACACCAAAACGTGCAAGTTTTGGTAAACTTACAAAACGGTAACTACGATCCCTAGGGTGGGAGTTATAGATTCCACAGAGGTGTGGTGATTACTCCAACAATTTAATTATATGAAGCCCCTCGGTCCCTCAACAGAGACATAGATAGATTCAGCTCCTTTAATGAGGACTGATAAATCTCTTCCCTCGAAATAGCTCAATCCAATAGGAATTTGATATATTGATATCGTGCACTAGACAAATTGCACCTCAAGAAGTGATAGAACTTGATATGGCAAATGAAAGCTCCACGACCATGTTTCTTTACAAAAGCACAGGTGACCAACTATTCTGCTTTAACTGTTGACTTTAATCAACAATAAGCTTGTCGCTTGGCCCTTCTACAATATGAGGTTCTCTTCTGCTTCTTGTATGGATCCACCTTATATGGCCATTGTAGCCATGAAATTTGGTCCACAGTTCTGTGATTCCCACAACCCAAGAGACATTGACTCAAACGACCTTGACTCATTCGTTCTTTAGACTTGTTTAGTTGGCTTACCCTACCCACAATAGTAGAAACCAACTTAAGTTATAACCCCTGTCACTATAACAATAGCCTTGGCCTCCCTACGTCTAACTATATTTCTGCCAACACTAGTGGTGGGATCCACCTCAATTCATAACTAGCTTTCGTTAGAGAGGATGGCTTTTTAGCATGGTAAACTATTTGTTGTAAACAACATCCCTTTCTGCAATGATGGATCTGACTCTTCTTTCTAACTGCAATACGACCGACCGTTAGGGGAATTTTGAGGTCTAAAATGGGCCTCCAAGGGAAATTATAAAATAATAGTGTAAATAATAAAATAAGATTTTATTACATCATCAAATTTTAGAGGGAAAAAGGAAAAAACTATTTTTTCAACTCGTATTTTCAACTTATCTCCCAAAGTTTTTACTCAAATTTCGAGCGAGAGTAGTCATTGGATGAAAAATTTAATTCCTCATCCAAGGAGTACCCATGTTGTATACTTTTGATGAATCTTGCTACATGAAAAATAATAAATACATGAAAAATGTGATTGCAATCACATTTTTTCATGTAGCAGGGTCCATAAAAAGTATTCAACATGGGTACTCCATGGATGAGAAATTAAAATTTTCATCCAAGGAGTACTCCCACTCAAAATTTGAGTAAAAATATTGGGAGATAAGTTGAAAATATGACTTGAAAATTTATTTTTATTATTTTATTATTTTTTAATGTTTTTACTCTTTTACTTAAAAATGGTGAATCATCCCCCATGGTTGAAATCATCATCTTGAATCCTATTGGTTCTTATAAAGTTTATTTTAGTTGTACTTTTTTCTTAGGAGCCTATTTTAGACCTCAAAATTCCCCTAATGACCAATGGATTACCTAAAATTTTGATAAATTTCAACCTTGGTATTTGGCGCATACACATGAGAAGGGTTTGTATGAAACATAAAATGGTCTGATCTATCAGACTTGTGCCCTTCGTAGCAGATGATGGGGACTTCTTAGCCCGATTCCTTTAAAACTGCTACCTAATGTGTGAATAAGGTGAGATATTAGATCATGCAACAATAACCAACCCACACTGTATGCAGCAAAAAAGTCTTGATTCATGGCCTGTTGAAAAAGTAGATTAATTGACCCTTGAGTATTTAGAAACAACGCACCATGATAGAAAATCGGCCACGATATGGCCCGAAACCGTAGCGCAATATCAATCTTGCAATGGTAAGTACCTTAGAAATAAATCAAGAAACCGTTCCACCAAAATGATCGAGGCTAGACTCCATGGATTTCTTTTAAAATGAGAAACTCTCCACCCTAATACAGATTTAGATCTGATTTTCAAACTAGCAATAGGAAAAATTTCAAAATTAAATAAAAGTAAGAGAACAAATAGGGTGATACCATATACCACGGAAGATGGAGACTGTCGGCTAGGGGCTAGGGTGAGGAGAATCCCATCGACTATCCTGTTGAATTTTTTTAAACGATAGGGGAAATTGTTTTCCCTCAAAACATAGAGTTCACACAGAGTTGTGGAAATGAATTTAACCAAGACAACACAATTACAGAAGTTTACAAAAAGTTTCGGAACTCACTTAATCTAGACCATACAGTTGCAGAAATCAAATTATTTGAGTCCTCCTTTCAATACAGTGGAGGAGATTAAAATCGCAACTATATGTGAGCTAATAAAATCAATTAATTTTACTCACGATGAAACAAAGTAAAATAGAGTGTTGCGGTAAAACACATATGTGAAAATTTTTATAACCAAATAGCCACTAACAAAACTTTATATTATAACTTACAACATGAAATACATTCATATATGGAGGCTACGACACCTTCACCAGTAAAACTACTTTTCTTACTAAGAATTACATTTACTAGGGTTTAGGAGTAACACACATTAAAACCTGTTTTCACACACCCACCAAAATTCACTCCATGATTTTCTCCTTCTTGTCTTTCCATACTTACATCCACCACATTACACAACACTCTTTACTAAAAAATTACATGTAAAATCTAAAAATATATATTAAGACATTTAATTCATGACAAAGAAAATTTAATACATAGTACGGGCAGACATCATTTACTGAACAATACAGAAGGTGGATGAAGTAAACAACAGTTGCGGATTAAATATTTTCCCATACACATTTACTAACCATGCATTAAATTCTATTTGACTTTGATTATTTAAATATGTTGCGGAATGAGATATGCACTCTGCTTAGAACTTGTCCTTCTTTGCAAACTTAATCCGCAACCTGCAAAAGCATTAACTGAGGTATGGTTGCTTCCAGTTCATTTAATGCGGTGGTTGAGATTAATTTCCAACACCCCCCTTAATCGCAACTACCGCCATTGACCATTCCCAGACAATCTCTGAGATAAAAAAATTATTCACGTGCCAATGGCTTTGTGAAGATGTCTGCAAATTGTTCCTCTAACTTGCAATGCTGCAACACAGTTTCGCCATTGTTAACTAATTCTCTTATGAAATGATATTTAGCATCAATGTGCTTTTTCCTTTTGTGGAAAAAATAATTCTTTGATAGTGCAATTGTTGAATTGTTACCACATAAAATTGTGGTTGCTCCATCTTGTTCATGAGATAAATCCCCCAACATCCTTCTCATCTAAACTTCTTGACACACTTTTGTTTTTGCGGTGACATATTTAGATTCTATTGTTGACAATGATAATATCGGTTGATTCTTGGAAGACCATGAAATGGCTCCCAAACCTAAATGAAAAAAATATCCTGACGTGATTTTTCTGTCATCAACACTTCTTGCCCAATCACTGTTAGAGTAACCAAATAGCCTAAAATCATCAATTGCAGAGTACAAAATAACATACTCATTTGTCCCATTGACATACATTAAAATTGTTTTCGCTGCTTGCCAATGTGTTTCCTTGGGTGTCTCCATGAATCTCGACACCAAACTCACTGCATACATTAGGTCAGGCCTAGTTGCGGTCAAATACATTAGGCTACCCACCATACTTTTGTATAATGTTGGATTGACATTGCTACTGCAATATTCCTTACTCAACTTCAACCCCATGAAAGTTGGATTTGGTGATGGCTTGAAGTTCTACATATTTAACCTCTCTAAAATTTCTACAACATAATTTGCTTGAGAGATAAAAATTACATTTTTTGTTTGCTTCACTTCTATGCACAAAAATTATCTTAGCAACCCCAAGTCAGTCATTTCAAACTCACTTTTCATGAATTCTTTGAAATAAACGATGAGAAAATCATCACTATTTGTAAAAATCAAATCATATACATACAAAATGACAATAAGAAGCATACCATCATTTTATTTGATGTAGAGAGTAGGCTCACCGTCACATTTGTCGAACCCATTGTCCATCAAGTAGGCATCAATCCTACTATACCATGCACGTGGTGCTTACTTCAGCCCATAGAGAGCTTTTTGCAACCTACATACCTTGTCTTCTTTGCCTTCTACCTCATAGCCAGGAGGTTGCACAACATACACTTCCTCTTTCAACAGTCCATTCAAGAACGCTGATTTTACGTCCATTTGATATACTTTCCATTTCTATTGCGTGACAATCAACAACACGGTACGCACTGTCTCCATCCTTGCGACTGCCGCAAACGTTTTCGCATAGCCTCATCCATGCTGCTGCTTGTATCCTTTGAGAACTAGCCTTACTTTATGCCTTTCAGTCTTGCCTTTAATGTTGCTCTTGGTCTTATAGACCCACTTCACTCCAATGACTTCTTTTCCTTGCGGAAGGCCCACTAACTCCCATGTGTGATTATTTTCTATTGCTCCTCTTTCTTCATCCATTACCGAAACCCATTTTTCCTCTTTCATTGCGCCTTCAAAGTGTATTGGGTCATCTACATGACAAAATAATGCAAACAATGAATTCAGACCAGAATTATTATCAACTTCATCTTGCTCATAAATTTCATTTAAATTTCTGAATTTTGGTCTTCTAATGTTCACTGAAGATGGGCTTGGTGTTGCGCTTGAAGTAGATGGAGTTGCAGATCTTTGTGGTGTGCTTGGGGAAGCACTTGCTTGGTTGCGCAATGCTGTCCTATTATTTTTTTTAGTGTGCTTTGTTGAGCTTGTGTAGGAGGAGGAGGAGTCATCGTTGAGGAATTACTTGTTATGGTCAATTCCTCTTTGTCTTCATGTTACATACATGTCTTCACATTGATCGTCTTCTTTAAACTTCCATCCCATACTTCCTCTTCTATAAACTAAACATATTTGTTGATTATGACTTTCTTGGTTGATGGATTGTAGAGCTTTTATGCCTTGGATTCATCACTGTATCCAAAAAATATACATTTCTGCCCCTTGTTGTCCAACTTCTTCCTCAACTCATCTGGGACATGTGTGTATGCCACACATCCAAAAACTCTCATGTGAGTGACATATTGTTTTCTTCGACTCCATGCCTCTTCAGGAACTATGTTCATTACACTTTTGGTTGGACACCTATCAATAATATAAGCTGCACAAGCGACAACCTCAACCCAATAGTCATTTGGAAAATTCTTTGCCTTCAACATACTTCTTGCCATTTCCATGATAGTCCTATTCTTTCTTTCCCCAACACCATTTTGCTAAGGTGTATACCTTGTTGTAAACTGCTTCTGAATTCCATGCTCCCTGCAAAAATGTAGGAAGTCACTTGAGATATATTCTCCACCTCTATTAGTCCTCAACACTTTGTTGTAGTGTCCACTTTGCTTCTCAACAAGAACTTTGTAGTGGTGGAGGTGATCAAACACTTCACTATCCTGTTTTAAGAAATAGACCAATGTCTTCCATGTGTAGTCATCTATGCAAGTCAAAATATAATGGCTGCCCCAAAATTATGGTGTTTGCATTGGTCCACATAAATATGAGTGGACAATCTCCAAAGGTTCCTTTGCCCTTATAGATTTTCCTAGTGGAAACGATTCTCTATGTTGTTTGCCAAAGATGCATCCTTCACATAGGCTGTTCGGTTTTTCTATGAGTCGAAATCCCTGCACCATGCATTTTCTATGCAACAAATTAAAACCTCCAAAGTTGAGATGACTGAATCTCAAATGCCATAACCAATTTTCATCTTTAATTTCTTCTTGAAAGTTTTCTTGTGTGACAACTAGTACAACACCTTCTTCCTTCAAATCTCATATTAGTTTGAGAGGAAACATTCTATTTTTTGTCATATGAAAGTTTGCAATCAGCTGTCTACTTGGAGGCTTATCCAAGTTTGTCCACACATCATTTTTGAAAATTATATTGTAGCCCTTTTACATGAGTTGTCCAATGCTTATGAGGTTACGTTTCAAACTGGGAACAAATTAAACATCTGACATGAACTTCTTCTCTCATTTCTTTATTAGAATGATGAATCTACGTTTTCCCATGACAAATACTTTACTATCAGTCCCCAATGTTACTTCAAATTTTATAATTTCATCTAGATTGGAAAACATTTCTATGTTTCGAGTTATGTGGTTGCTACATGCTGAATATATGAACCACACATCCCCTTGTTTTTCTTGTGCTACATCACAAGTTAAAAGCATGCTATCATGGTTCTGATTTTCTTTTATGAAATTTTCACTTGATTTGCTACCTATGTCATATTTCTTCTTTCTACATTAATTTGTATAATTACCATACTTCTTACAATACTGACATTGAGCTTGTGATTTATCATACCAATGACCTTGTGCTTGATTTTGGCTTGGGTCTTGACTTGGATTTTGATTGCTGCACCTTCCACTTGAGATTGAAGGGCTGCTTATTCCACCTCTGTGTGGGCTTCTACCTCTTCCTTTGTAATTTGATCTTCCTCGACCTCTACCTTTACCAAACAAAACTTGTGTCTTAAATGCATGATCCAATGATGAGTTTGTTCCTCTATTCAATCTGTGCTCATGAGACATCAGTGATGCATGAAGCTCATCCACTAAAAATTGTGAGAGATCGTTTGTCTCTTCTATGGCCACGACTATGGCATCAAACCTTGCTGGTAGACTTCTCAAAAATTTCTCAACTATTCTTCTTTCCTCAAGTGTTTCACCATGAGATTTGATTTGGGTAACCAATCCAATTACATTTGTGAAAAATGAGTCTAAATTCTCAGACTCTTCCATATAAATTAGCTAAAAATCTCTTCTCAGCATTTGTAGTTTTGTTTTCTTCACTTTTGCCATGCCTTGGTAGGTTTTTTGGAGGGTATCCCATGCTTTCGTGGACTTCGTTGCTGATGCAATCCTTGGAAATATACTTTCATGAACTGGTTGAAAAATATAGAAGAGGGATTTTGAGTCCTTCTTCCTATTGCCCCTCAACAAATCTCTTTTTTCTTATGTCAATGCATTGTATGTTGTTGCATCTGCTCGTTCTTGGAAATGATTCTCCACCAATTCCCAAATATCTTGAGAAGAAAACAGAGTCTTCATTGTAATAGCCCAATATTCATAATTTTTGCCATTAAATTGTGGTATTCATGGATTATTTAATGTTGTTCTTGTTGCTACCATTTTCACCGTGTAAAAAAAACTTTCTTCTAAATACGCTCCTCAAAAAATTTCATAACTCGTTTTAACTCCACAGTAAAATCACTTGCGGAAATGAAGGTTTAAACCCGCTATGATACCATGTTCAAAACTCCTTTTAACTCCTTAGTAAAAAAAATTTCGATAATGAAGGTTTAAACCTGCTCTGATACCATGTTAATTTTTTTTAAAGGACAAGGGAAATGCTTTTCCCTCAACACACGAAGTGTAACCAGTGGTTTAATCATTAACTATTGGTTAAGTTATTTGTTAAGATTTTTAAACATTTACTGTTATTATTTTCAAAACAAAGTACTATGAACATAAATTTATTTTTTATTAATGAAAATTTGTAATGCAATTGGTTCCATAAAGTAAAAGACTAATGGTAAAAGTAATTTCAAGATCTGAGAATTAGTTGAACAAAATTCAATTCAAGCAGTTTCCCAACCTTTGAGGATAAAGTTTTCATCCTAGTGAGGTTTGGGGGTTCTGTTTGGTAACTGAGAAAGAGGAATTGCAGAGAAGAATTCCTGAACTGGTGTTACCAGTGGAATACTCTGATTTTTTCCTGAGATATTAGCTAGATTGGAGACTAGACCAGATTATCCCGAGGTCTCTCTAGAATTTGTTCTGTCAAATCTAAGGTTCATACTTGGAGCACAGGGGAGAAACGAGGATGTGATTGCCTCTCTCATGGTAGGGAGGAACCGTATCAGTTAGTAAAGTTGCAGAAAAAAATAAGTATATTGTTAAGCATGTTCAAAGTTATTTTCTAGAAGATATATAAATACGAAAACTAAACTGTTACACTGTTTAAGTATCCAGGATTATGATAATTCCAAACGTAATACTGTCTGGGCAGTTAGCTTAGTGTGAGATTGTAGAATTTTCTTTATTTGCAGAAAATAAAATAGCATAAAATACACAAGAAGAAATTGTTAAACTTAATGCCCTCTTGTAGAAGTTTCTGATTTGGGCGTTTCTGGCTATTAAAACAACACGGACATAATGGTTCGGCCATATCGTTACTGGCCGTAAGGAGAAAATTTGTCTATGAACATAGAAAATAATCTCCTCGGAAAATTTTAAAGACAGATATTGCAAACTCTAAGATTCCCACAGGAATGAAAGTAAAACAAAATCCTCACCCATAAATTCTTTCGGAAATCATATAAGTATATAGTAAGGCACTGTTAAGAGTGACCATGAAAATATGAACCAAAAAGGAAGTTTTAAAGAAGGTAAATGGAAGATTTGTATATTACAGCAAAATCTTCCCATAAGTTAATCTTAACATAATAATTTCTTTATACTTGCATGTTACTGTTATTTTAATAGTAAATATGACAATACTATTTCAATAGGAAGAGAAAAAGTGAACACGATAAGAATTACATTAAAACCCCTTATGATACAACAAGCTTATTGGGAAAGAAAACTACAATAGCATACATATATTAAATGCTACGATGGTAAAAAACTTAAAACAAGGGTATAGAAAAGGAGTACTTGTAAATATAGAATTCAATACGGTTCCAGTGAAGAAAATGAAAGATAAAGAACCTACTCTATTTTTCATTATTAGAACTGTCAATAAACTGGTTTTGACTTACAAAATCGTAGTACCAGAACTAAGCTGGGCTCAAAATTTCATTAAAAAAAGGGACTATGTAGTATATCAAAATTCTGGACTGCTAACAGAGAATGGTCTTTTAGAAAACGACAGAAGATATTCCTTCCCAGTAACAGTAATGGAAAAAAACTACAAGTCACAACAATTTCTAGTAATCCTGGCAAATTGAAAAAACCCTTTTCTCTGGGACCAAAAGAATCACGGTCTAAGTACCTGTTAAAATTGAGGGTATTAGTAAAAACCGCTAGGCGAGCTTTTTTGTAGATCTTCATTTATCAAGCAAAGAGCAGAATAACCTGCAAGTAAAGTAAATGAGGTATTAGCTTAAATTACAGGCATAAATCTGGGAAGTGGAAAAACGTTAAGAAGGAAACTTTAAAGGAGTAGAAATTTACCTGTATAAATTGATAAAATAAATCAAATGGCTCTCCAGGTGAGAACCTGGAGAGCGTACAAACACACTCACACAATTTGATACACGAATCAAGAGAACAGCCTAGTACATATAGGCTTTCTCATAATCGGGTGGTTTGAACCACTCCCTGAATATTAGGATTTGAGATCTAGAATTAGAATCTCAATCCTATCCTAACTAAACATTCTCCATTAATTTCTAACACTCCCCCTTAATGGAGAAATGGTACAAAACAATAACATATGATAACATAAACCTACTGGTCTAGTCTCAGCTAGGCTTACAATGGTAAAAAAGACATAAAACTTGGTAACAGAGTTTTCATCTTGGTCTTTATGCTAGTGAGACCATATTTGTTCATTTGTGGATGAGGCTTCATATTCACTTTCTTTGCCATGAGATAGTGATGTATCTTCGCCTCATTTCTTTCCCAGTGATGGAAAGCTTGAATGCTTATCCTCACCCTTTTGAAAGTTATGACAGGCTTAATAGAAAACTATTTTCTCTCACCATTTCTGGTGTCACGCATGTAAATTTCAGTAATGTTTTCATCTGCACACACATAAATATTGATGAGATTATCACATTTTAAATTCTCTCCAGCTCTGTCTTCTTCTGCCACGTCTTTGCCATCATCTTCATGTGGCTCGTCGAACTGATCTTCAACACTTTGTTCATTTTTACATCCTTCCTGAAGATCAAATTGTGATTCTTCAATATCAGGATCTTGCACAACGGATTGTGCCTCTTGTTTCTCATGGTTATCAACAAAACCACATTGTTTTTCTGAAAAAATTCCAAACTTAAAAATACTACTCATGCTAAAGCCTCCAAATGCCAACATGAGAATATCATCATCATCATCATCATCAGAATCAAATATATCTAAAAATATAGACATGCTGTTAAAATTTATAGTTTATCTAGTTTTGTTTAGCTTCCAGATTTCGAATCCACTCGATCCTCTTATGAGCTCCAACAACCCCGTTTCCACGCAGGTGGGAATCCTTCCTTTGGCAGCTCTTCAACAGTGGAACCTTGTAGACTGTGGCTTCTATGCCACGCAGGGCTTAGTGCCCTTAGCTCTTCCGACGAGCAACAAATGACCTCTCAACAAACTGACAACGCTATCAATGTCTAATTCTGATGCATGTAATTAAAAATTTCTCATATAACACATATTTATGAAAGAACGTAGCAAATAAATTAATCACCTTAGGCATTCGAATCTCCTCCACTCTACTGCTACTTCCACTACCGAGTCTCAAACAACCTTACGCAACAGGCTCAATATTTCATACAAAACTGATTTTAGAGTTCTGCGTCTCGAGTGTTCTATTTTGTTTTCGGCTGGGTAAAAAATCTGTGGCTAACATAGACTTCGACAATCAATGATGGATAACACAGAATTCAACAATATCTGTGTCAACCTTAATGTTTGCTGGCTAGAAAACAACACATGCAAAAGTGACAAGCGATTCTAGTACATAGTGGCCTCGTGTAACAATAAAAAAAATCAATCAACTAGCGTATTGACAAACACAACAATAGTGACCACCGGTGTTCTGTTTTATGGCAGTGATTTCAATAGATGAAACAATTACAAGTTCACTCAACGCAAGCAATGCAACTTCGCTGTCATACATCTATTAGGCTCAAATGCTGGCTCACTTCAATTTTTTTGAAGGTTTGCTGCCGTGTTTAAGAACTTCATCAAATAAAAAAAATTAGTCTTTCGACCTCACTAGAACAACTTACTCTGAGGAATTTCTTTCAAACATATTCAAATCCACAAAAGGATCCACGTACACCGTTCTCTACTACCCCAGTCTGAACGCGCAAGTCCAAAACTCTCAGGCGATTACACGACATAAACACGACTTGTTGGTCCGAATCCGTTGTTGGGAGTATACACAGCACCCTCAACCCGCTGCCTTGTGCTTTTTTGTTTTCGATATTTTAAAAATGGTTGTCTCCGTGATTGAAATGAAGAAGCCGCTGAATGGAGAAGAGAGGGAACTGACCATGGAACACATACAAAATGCGTGCCAAGAATGGGACTTATTTCTCACTTTGCAGCGTTAAGATGAACTTGCAGTGTTAAAATTTTGTAGCGGCCTCAATAATTTGCCCACACCTATCCCTATCTCGACCAAGAAGATGCCGGGGATGGTGTTGAAAAATAACGCAACATTCGAATTACATATTACTGCAAAGTCTTACCAAGGTTGGACCGATAGTGCTCAGCCTTAGGTTGGGTCGACAGTGCTCAGACTTTATGCAGGCTCAGCCATGCAGGGTGAGGGTGATCAAGGAGATGGCGGCGTTCAACAATCAAGGAGATGGCAGCGTTGAGCACTCCTATTGAGCCTCTTCACGATGGCAGCCCAATGCGTAGGAGGCAGCGCAGCACCGGCCTCGGCCTTCACTAGTGCACACAGGAAAAACCCTCTCCTCACAGCAGCATTCTGGCAACACTAAGCATTCAGCCAAACGTCAAGTCTCCAAGTCAAACATTTCCAGTAGCACTAAGTCTCTCTCAACAAAAAAATCCACACACTAGCTCGAACCAGAGCGATCCACACGCAATACCAAATCGCTCATAGTCTTACGCAGTACTTTGAGTTGCGCTCTCCTTCAGCACATCCTTCAGTGATCTTTCTTGGCCTCCAAATATTTAGCCTCACTCCAATTCGTATGCACAACAAAGGTCCATTTACTTCGACCTAAAGCTCTGATACCATGATAAAATAAATGAAATGACTCTCTAGGTGAGAACCTGGAGAGTGTACAAACACACTCACACAATCTGATACATGAATCAAGAGAACAACCTAGTACATATAGGCTTTCTCATAATTGGGTGTTTTTAACCACTCCCTGAATATTAGGATCTGAGATCTAGAATTAGAATCTCAATCCTATCCCAACTAAAAATTCTCCATTAATTTCTAACATAAATTTGATACTGAAGACCCGGGGTATCATCTGCCAAGAATTACTGGAGCGATGAATTTTCATGAAAGAAGAACACCTGTAGTTGAAATTCTTGGTAAAAACAACAGTATATTTAACTAAGGTAAAAATAAGGGAGATACCTTAGAGAGGATGGGTACGTCTGGAAAGAATGAATTTTTAAGTGCTGGAGTAGAGACATCTCTCCAGTACGAGTAAAGACTCAAATCCACCTCATCGAGGAAGAAGTTATTTCTAATAACAATACACGAAGAATGGCAGTGTAAATGGAAGAAACAATAAAATAAATAAAGGAATGTAAACTGCGTATTGAGCAGATTTCTCATAAAATAAAAAATGAAACTGAGCCTTAATAAATTAAGATTTAAATCGGCAGCTTCTAAGGTGAAAAACTTACCATTAGAACGACAGATGGACAAATGAGCCATGCCAGTGAGGAGATCTTGGTTGATAGTTTGCAGAGGCGTCGAGCTCTCGCCACAAGAGAAGAGGGAAAAAGTGAACAGAACAAAGACCAAGACGGTTATGAGAGGGAAAGTCACCTCAAAAACCCTAAGTCCGGACATCCATCAGATCCCAAGGTGCTAAATCAAGGGCGAAGAAAGGCACATCTGTTATCCGTATTTACACAGATCTAAACTAGAAATGAATGAGCCATAAAGGCAAACCCAAAAACGAGGAGTGACAGATAATCGTATTTAATTCCCATTATAAACCTTAGGTGTAAGTGATACGTTTAAATTTAATTGGTTGGGAAAATCTTTATAGTACTAGAGTTGATCAGTACTTACTGACATGAGTTGTAACGATTGGTAAACATTTGTAAAGACTTTTGGATTAGCGACCTTGCATGACAAATTTGATTGGAAATATAAGTTAACAAAGTTTTAAATACGATTTACATCCAGTATATGTAATGTATAGCAAGTAATGTAAAGTACTACCATAATTATATGTGATATATGATAAGTTTGACAGTTAGGTAAGGATTTTAAGACACTTAGAATATAATATGCAAAGGTAAAAAGTTTTTTTTGTATGCATGTTACACAGAGTTCAGACAGAGTTGCGGAAATAAATTTAACCAAGACAACATGATACCATGTTAATTTTTTTTAAAGGGCAGGGGAAATGTTTTTCGCTCAACACACGAAGTTCAATGAGTTCAATGAATTTAACCAAGACAACACAATTACGAAAGTTTACACAAGTTGCAGAACTCATTTAATCTAGACCATAGAGTTGTGGAAATCAAATTATGTGAGTCCTCCTTTCAATACGGAGTGGCGGAGATTAAAATCCCAAGTATAGGGGAGCTAATAAAATCAATTAATTTTACTCACCATGAAACAATGTAAAATAGAGTGTTGCGGTAAAACACATAAGTGAAAAATTCCAGAACCAAATCGCTACTAACCAAACTTTATATTATAACTTAAAACATGAAATACATTCACATATGGAGGTTAGACTGCAGAGTAACACACAGTAAAACGTCTTTTCTCACACCCACCAAAATTAGCTCCACGATTTTCTCCTTCTTGTATTTAGACTTATATCTGCCACATTACACAACACTCTTTTCCAAAAACTTACATGTAAAATCTAAACATATATATTAAGACATTTAATAAATCTAAACATATATATTAAGACATTTAATTCATGACAGACAAGGTTTAAGACATAGTATGGGTGGATATCATTTACTGAACATTACAGAAGTTGCATGAAATAAAAAACACTTGCAGATTAAATATTTTCCAATTCTCAACTGATGTAACTTCCAACATATTCTGAAAACTAAAATTCATCAACTGATATAGAATATTTTAGAATTCTAAATCAAATACTAACAAGCCAAACATAGAACAAAAGGGATCTAATCTGGATAGATCCACATGACAAACTCAACTGGCTAGGTCATGTTCTCAAGAAAAACACAATAAGATAAATAAACCCGAATGATTCCCAATGCCTAGCTTCTATCCGTTTTATAGGATTGATAGACTGCATAGAAATCTTATTTTATTATTTTCTCTAAAATACAAATACCATAAACTAATACCATAGACAAATTTAACCTACTTTGAATCAAAATAAAGAATATTACAACTTACCAACCAATTGGTTTAATCCAAAATGGTGACAGAGGTGTAGCCGAATATTACAACTTACCAACCAACCAACCAACCAATTGGTTTAATCCATAATGGTGACAGAGGTGTGGCGGAATATTACAACTCACCAACCAGAGAGTAATCCAAAATGGTGACAGAAGTGTGGCGGAATTTAGTAAGCAACGCGATAGTAGGTCTAACCTCCTACTTTTTTACGAAAATAGAATGGAGCTTTGTCCTTTGTTTTTCTTGATAGAGGAGACTAAAGCCATGAGGGCTCAATGTAAAGTTAGCCAATGGTTGCAATGCGTCTAGGTTGCAGAGCATAGCATGATAGTTATAGATGTTTTTTATTAACTTTTATATAAAAAAAATTTGAATCACATTTAAAAAAAGAGATTAGTATGAATTTGTTTGTATGAGATGTTTTAGTAGTGTATTATATTAGATATTATTTTTGGGATTTAATTGATCTATTTATGATCATTTTCATGAGAGGTAGTTGTAACTAACTAATTTTTCATGATTTTTGAATAGTTCACTTAGTATTCATTGCATTAGGGGTGTTAAATAAACTATTCAAAAATCATGAAAAATTAGTCACTTACTACCATCTCTTATAAAAATAATCATAGATAAATGACTTAATTAAATACAGAAAATGTCTTAGCTAGTATAATAATTAGTATATATAATTATAATTAATTTTTAAAATTTATAATAAAAAAATTATAACTCTTTTAAAAAATAAAAATTTAAATTAAATAACTGCGTCTCATATAAATAGTTATAAATGAATGACTTAATTAAATATATAAAATGTCCTACGTAATATACTAATTAGTATATATAATTATAATTAATTTTTAAAAATTATAATAAAATGATAACTTAAAAAATATATATATATATATATATATATATATATATATATATATGTTTCTTTATAAAAAGTTATACGTTCAAACTCGTTCCATAAGAGATTATAATTTAAAATAAGTTCCGACTCTGAAGAATTATGGTACGTCGACTTTTCTAAATGTTAGAAGTCAATTTGTTTGGTGCTGAAATTACATGCTTTGACTTTAAAAGCATATAATTATTGTTATTATTATATTAATCTTTTTATATTATTATTTTTTAAAATATTTTTATTATTAACTTTTTTTCTTTTTATTGTGTCATACAGATTTGCCTGAGTGTCCCAACAGTAAGATTACCTAAACATTCCTTCTATTTTCTTGAACTGATTTTGAAACTGAAAATTTTACCTCAACTTCATAGCTTTTTTAAAGCATTGCTCACGAAAAATTGAATGCAGGCACTTGTGGTATATTCTAGCTCAAATGTACATTTGAGAGATTTGACATTCCAGGACAGTCCAAGAATTCACGTTGAAATAGCTATGTCAACGCATGTTCAAGTTGAAAACCTGCAAATTGTTGCTCCTGGTGACAGTCCGAATACAGATGGAATTCACGTCTACGCCTCCCAACATGTTGTGATTCAGAACTGCACAATAGCAACAGGTTACCATAACTGATGATATGCTTTCCTTTTTTATTTTATATAATAATTGACTGTTATCCAATAAACAAGATTGTAATAATCAAAATCTTATCAAACTCTACAGGAGATGATTGTGTTTCTATAGTTAGACAAAGCTCAGATATTCAAATCAACAAACTAGTTTGTGGGCCTGGACACGGAATAAGGTAACGACGTGGTTCCTAGAAAAATATCGAAATTATATTGTAGACGAGAAGGAACTGTTAATGATGTTTTTGTGTGAGCAGTATTGGAAGTCTTGGCAACGGTGATTTAGCAGATACAGTTTCGGACGTAATTGTTAATGGGGCTTCTCTGACTGCCACACAAAATGGATTACGCATAAAAACATGGCAGGTAATTCCGATATTAAATATTAATGCATTATTACAATGCTTCTAATTTATTCAATCGCGATTCATAAATTATGCTTCTCTGGTTCTATTTTTGCTGATACAGGGGGGTTCTGGGTATGCACAAGGAATAATTTTCCAACATGTGAGGATGACCAATGTTGCGAATCCCATTATTATCGACCAATATTACTGCGCCCCTCCATCCCCATGCCACAATCAGTTAAAACCATGCAACAATCATGTAAGTACAGTTCGCTCCTCATTTCCTTGAAACAATGAAAATTTTGGTAGCAAGTTTTATTCAGAGCATTGAGTCTCCTCGTTTGTTGTTGTGGTGAATGTAGAGTTCCGCTGTTCAAATTCACAACGTGACGTACATAGATATCACAGGTACTTCGGCAACTAAAGAGGCGATAAAACTTGAGTGTAGCGGGACCGTTCCATGTACAAAAATTGTGATGGAGGGCATCAGCCTTCGCTTGGATAACGGAGACCCGGCCACTTCTTTCTCGGCTAATGTGCACGGTTCTAGCGATGGCGAAGTCATTCCTCCTGTTAAATTCACATCACCGGGATTGCAAGGATCAAATTGATTTGATGCCGCGAGTCATCGATCCTTTCATTGGATTTGCAATTATCTTCATCGGCCACATGGTGGGCAGATCCAGTTTTTAGCGTGACAAAATATTTTAAATTAGGTTGACAATTATATGTGAATATCAATGTAATAAGTTGGAAAAAAAAAGCATGCCAAACACTAATATTGATAATACCTAGTGATATCATATTTATGTTGTATATATAATGCTTAATGATATTATATTTATGTTATTGTATCTAAGTTGTATTTAATGTAATTTTTTAAAGTTTTAGGCGATTTTCTGGCCTGAGTTAAAATTTGGAGTGAAGTTTTGATTTTTGTTATCTAAACTCAATTTTTGACTTCATATATGGATTCAACATCCTGAAGACATCCTAAAACACTTTCATTGTGCAAAGTGTTTAGCATCCTGAAAACAGCTTAGGACACTTCTATTATGTAGAGTTTACCTATCAAACTTGTGATTTTAATAAATTACTACCTAGAAAAATAAATAATTTTTTTTTTAACAATCACGTTACAGAAAAAACTTGATTTTGGTATCTCATCCCATGTTGATTTTAGACTTACTTTTTTAATTTAATAAATTTATGATTAAAAGATGGTTATTAATAAATTTTATATTTAATTTTTAATCAAAAATTATTTATTTATATAATTAGATTTAAAAAAATTAATATTTAATATTTAAAATTTATTTATTATAATAGTTATTTTTATAATAATTAATAATATTATGTTTAATATTTTTATATAGCTATTAAATATCAAACAAATATGAATATGGATAATATTTAATAATATAATATTTATCATGTGGATTTTACAATTAATTTATTTTGATCGAATATATTTATGGTTTAATGATTATTATTAATAATTTTATATTTTATTTTAGATTATTTATTTGTTTAATTATTTAATTTATGAATAATTTTTGTCTTCTACCTTCTCAAATCTTAATAAGTCTTTTTTTATTTTAACCTTCTCTTATTTGTTACCAAATCTTTACTTTTGGAAATTTCATCATTACCAATCCATCCTTCCTCAAGTTAGAACTCTTTATTTTCTTATTTTTCAAATGATTTAGTTACATAATTCCCTTACATAGACATCATTTCTCTTATTAGGTCTTCTATTCATGAACTTAAAAATATCACACAAAATTCCTTCCAAATTCTTCATTCTACTAAGTTTCCTAAATATGAACTTTCTAAATATAAATTTAAAACCCTTCATTTTCTTAATGATAAATTTAATGTTACCATATTAAAATACAGTAAAGGTGACACATAATCATGAAAACTTTGGATTATAAAAAGAAATTACTTGAATTCTTGTCCTCTTCCTCATATAAACATCTCTTATGAAGCTTTTCTAGTGAAATTACTAAAATTGTATAGAAGGTTATTGATGGTCCTCCCTTACCCTAATGTGAAAGTTCCCTTTTCCTTGCAATCCTAAAACTTAGGAATTTATGAACATCCTAAAATTCATATGAAAGATAACCTAAAATCCATGTGAATAAACATAATAATTTTGTTTATTCTATGAAATGGCCTCGGTAACCTTGATCTATAGGTATGAGTTAAAATCTCTCTCAATTTCCCAATGATTATTGGCCTAGACAATAATTCTAGTATCCTTCTCCATTGTAGCCTTGGTATTTCCCTACACCATTGGAAAATTGGTCACCAAAACTAACCCTTAAATATCAATGCTCTGATAGTTGGAATGTGAATCCTCAAGGGAACTTGCAAAACCTCTAACATCAATAATATCCCTATAAAGAAAATGAATAGTTCACTCAATTACCATGACAACCACAATGACAATTGCCACTAAGTCAATCTTATTGCTCCTCCAAGAACACAATTGTGATTACATCCCACCCCTAACCCTAACAATAAAATAAATCAATACACTTACACTGTTGAATGGCCTATATATTCAACATATTAGATTCCTCCTATTGAATGTTAAGGCATCTAATTATGATAATGAAAAATGATAAATAATAAGTCTTCTCAAATTATTACAAAATATGACATGGAGGAAACCTGTAAACCTCCAACCAACCATAGTAATAAACATTCGAGGGAATATCCATCTAGTACCCTATAAAATAATGTTCCTAAAACTACACATCAACCTTAGAATATAGAAAATAAAGAGTTCATATGCTTTCGAGAAATTTTATCTTGAGAAAAACCTCCAATTCACCAAATTTAACCTAGTGGGAGAACTCCAAGATGTCTCTATAAAAATTCGTTTGCTAGAAAGAATAAAATATGTTCCAACATATGCTAAATTTATCAAGGAATTCTACACTAAAAAATCCTAGAAAAAAAACTAGATGTCCTCAAAATAATCATGTAATTGGTTCATTAGTAGATTTAGTGTTAGGAAAATTCCTCACTCCTACATAATATTATTTATGGAATGCAATCATTAATTTAAAAATCAACAATGAAAGCATTTCTAATGACTTAGTGGACTTAGGTGGCTCCATAAACATAATGACCAGAGAAACCATAACACCTTAGTGGACTCACATGTTTCCATAAATATAATAATTGTGGATACCATGGAAAAAAAAAAGATTAATTAATTTAATATAGTTATTTTAACATAAATTCCAAAATTTGAACGAATTTCCGGTAACCCCACTTTCTCTCTCTCTCTCTCTGATGTCATGTTATTTTGTTTCAAATTCTAAGGTCCAATCTCACTTCCTATTCCAATGTTTCATATTTAGATATTTATAAAATATTTACAATTTCACCCAATCCCCAAGGATTAGGTGTCTAAAATTCCCCTCGTTAATCTGAATGGGTGTGAGTGAGCCAAAATATCATTTTTTATTTTTCAATATTTTCTCTTGCAAGTGCTTTGGTGAAAGTATCTACATTTTTCTCATTTGTGGAAAAATGTCTTAGATGAATAGTGTTTCCCTCTATAGGATATAAAATCAAATGATAATTTGCGTTGATGTGTTTCGTCAGATTATGGGATATAGGGAATCTTTTCCAACTTGATTGTAGAAATCTTATTAATTAGGAGAATAATACAATTCGATTATTTCTCCTACAACTATTCAATAATTTTCCTGATCCACACAATCTCTTTTTTCTTCTTCTGCAATTGGCACATATTATCCCTCTATTCTCGAATCTTATGGAACTAACTAATTACATGACCTCCAAAATAAAACTCTCGATCCCTCAATCATAAGATAAGTAAAATTCTATACTCCAAATTCTTTGTCTTTGTCAAAGTATGAATTTGAATATCCAATCATGCTAAAGTCATCCACCTACGAATATATGCATCCAATGTCTTCAGTTCCTTTCAAGTATTTATAACTCTTTTGCATTAGAGCAATGTCCTTCATAAATATTTTTCATAAATAAGGAAAGAATTTTGACAACAAATGAGATATTTGGTTTGGTTTTCGTGAGGTAGATAAGACTTCCCACGATATATTTTTACTTAGTTTCATACTAAAGTTCATTCCCTTATTTTGATTTGAGCTTCACATTCTGTTCCATCAGGGACATGGATAAATAATTACATTGATCCATGCCAGAATTACTCAACAATTCTACAATGTACTACATTTTATAGAGGAATATATATACTTTGGATGTTTTATAACTTCATTTCCTAAGTAGTAGTTTAGATGTCCCAAATATATCATCTCAAATCCCTTCTTCAATTATGGATGCACTATAGTTTTCATTGTTCCTTGATATCACTAGATCATCTACATAAACCACAAGATATACAATATTTTTTCCAAATTTATTGACAAACATAGTTAAATCATGAAGATTAAAAGTGTTTGAAATTTAAATTTAGAATATGTTAATTTATCCTTTCATATCAAGTTCATGATGCCTTCTAGAACATATAAGTATTTGATAAGACCATATACTTTATGTTATTTTCCCTTAAAAGAAAAACCTTTCAATTGAGCCATGAAGCCATTTTCTTTCAAGTTTCCACTCAATAAAGAAATCTTCACATCCATTACATAATATTTCCATCTATTATGAACTCCCAAGTCAAATAAAGTTTGGATGGTGACCCATTTTGTTCTGGGATAAGAAGTTTCTTCATAATCAACACATTATTTCTGTGAAAATAAATTTTCCATGAGCCTTGTTTTGACCTTTTCAAGTGAGCCATTTGATTTGTATTTTTTCTTGTATAGTAACTTGTACCCAATTTGTTTGATTACAAATGGAGGATTCACCAACTTCCATGTTCTATTATTTATGATAGCATCATACTATATTTGCATTTATTATTTCTAGTCATCATGAGAATAATCTTATTTAACGGAATTTGGTTCAAATATGGTAGATAATTTAAATTAAGAATTATATGAAACATATACATCATCTACATCATTTGAATTAGATTTTTCTACATCAAATACATCTTGTTTGGTGGAACCTATGGTTCATGTATTTTTGACATTGTCAAGGTGAACACTTTTAAGTATTTTGTTCAGCTATTTTGAGAAACCTTTTTGAGTGGTACAGCTTGTGGCATTGATTGAGATGGGCCTATATATATATATATATATATATATACATATTCAAATTTGTAGAAGGAACATACATAGTGCCACACAAATAAGAATGAATTAGTTGTGCAAGTATTCTACATGCTCTATAAGTAGAATCATGAAATAATTTCTTGCTATGTTTTCCTAGTATACAAGCATCACATTTCTTTAGTTTATTAGGAATAGTTAGAAAACTAAAAATACCATTCTTTTTCAGTAAACAAATATTTTCATAATTAATATATCCAAATATTACATGCCATTGAAGACTAGATGGAACTATACCTTTAGTTTGCTAAGAAAGGTATGCATATTTTTGTGCATGAAAATATGTTCCTTCCAACTTCAATAGTCTTTCCTCCTCTACTTTATTCATCAAAACCATTTTTTCATATACTTCCCTTATTTATAATTTTCCATGATACAAATGAATAGAGCGGCCTTGTTGGAAAATGTGAAGAAGTGACAATAGTTTTTTTCTCGTATTTCTAAGATAGAGTACATCATGTAGAAGAGAATTAAGAAGTTCAGGTAGTTTAAGCTTGATGTTGTCCTGGATAGAAGGATTAAGACTTTATTTTTACACAAAATTCACTGTGCCATCTACATTTCATTGAAATATTTGAAATTTTGTTTTTAAAGGTAATTAGTAGGTTAAGGTTGTATCAAATAGCCATGGATATCTCCAAGAAGTTAATGAAGTGTGAAATATATCTTTAATTACTTAAACATTGTAATGAGAAAATTATGGTTCTTTACCATTAGTTGGATATGATGTTTAACCTTTGTATTATTTATTGTATCATATTTCTTTAGGGGATTTTTTTTTTTTCTTTGTATTCCCAAAATCCCTCTTATTATAAACTTAACCAACAAGATTTCATAATTAATCGACTTGAATTGTTCATATGCGTGTATGGATTCAAGATAATATCTAGAGTAGAGGTCTTAGAAAAATATTCTAAGTGGATTGTGTTTCCTAACTCCAATGACATATACATAATTCATGATGGCTGTATTTTCATAGACTAGGGTTAAGGTGTTGCCATCTTCCAACTCAAGTTTGAATAGTTAAACCATCAACTAAAAAATCTCCAATTCTTAGTGTGAGTCATATAAACATATAATTTTTTTTAAAGAACCATAATATTTCATAATTGAAACTATATGATGACTCACCTATTCACTTATAGTAGTAGTAATCAAAGCATAGGATTTATTTCCCTTTTTCTACCAAATGGATAGCTCATTATATGATGTGGGATTGGTGGGTGCATTTTATCCTCTCCTTCATATATTTGTTTTCATTAGGCATTAAAAATGAGTGCATGCCTCATCTATTATGCAACCAACTCATAAAATAGAAGAAAAGATAGACCAACGACTTGAAAAATAGCCTCTTCGAGGGGGAAACCTCCTTTATATCACATAAATGAAAAATTCTTGGATTATTCACTTGAAAAAACCTCCTTTCTATATATAGGAGTATAAGAGGTTACAATATAATCAGAGTCGACATAAAAATAATAATGTAAGGGAACAATAATAACAATAGTGGGATTCTATGGGGCATAATAGGGGGCTACACAGGCACAAATATAATAATAAGCATGATATGCTAACAATAAAAATAAGAGGATACATTATTATTATAGGGACCTAACATGTCCCTCTCCTTCAAAATAGTGTTTTCATAAAAAATTGAGTAGTTCTGGATCCTTCTGTATACAATTCTCATCCTCCCACGTGGAATATTCAGCGGGTAAGTTCTTCAAATTAATGAGATACTCTAAAATTGATCGCTTTCGTAGCCATTAGGTTCTTGTTTTTGTGGCTACTTCAGGATCAAATATGATTTTTCCTTCTTCTTCATGTTCTGGAAACATTGTTTGAACTAGAATCTTGTCATTGATAACCTTCTTTAAGCATGAAACATGGAAAACTGGGTGTACTCGAGAAGATGCAGGTAGCTCTAATTTGTATGCCATAATACCCATATTTTGCAACATCTTGTAAGGACCATAGTACTTGGGTGATAATTTATTATCCTTCTCACCTTGCTTGAGGGATATTTGTTTGTATGGTTGTAGCTGTAAAAATACCCAGTTGCCTACATAAAAACTTATTTCACTGCGATGTTGATCTTCCTATTGTTTCATTCGATTTCGAGCCATAGTTAGGTTATCCTTTAAGAGTTGGAGAACTTGTTGTTGATTATATATGTGATATTCCACTGCTTGAACCTAATAATTTTCTCTTAAATATGATTTTATGGATGGTGGATGATATCCATAAAGTGCCATAAATGGGGTCATTGTTGTTGCAGTATGGAAGGAAGTGTTATACCACCATTCAACTAGAGGTAACCACTTGAACCGTTGTCTTTTTTTATTAGATACATTTGTTCACTATCTAAATTTTCCCATAATATTGAGGATGATAAGTTGAACTATGAGCTAATTGAGTGCCAAGACAAGAAAATAATTTTTTCTAAAAATTTCTAGTGAAAATGGGATCTCTGTCACTTACTATAATATGTGGGTTTACATGAAGCTTTTGAATTGTTTCCATAAATTCAGTAGAAACTGTACTGGATTTAAAAGGATGAGATAATGCACAAAATTATGCATACTTGTTAAGTCTATTAACTATGACCATGATTCCACTTTTTCCTTCAGACTTAGGTAAACCTATGATAAAATCCATTGATACCTCCTCCCAACATTGACCTGGAATGACTAAAGGTTGTAACATACCTCAGGTCTTTATTGTATCAAATTTAACTTTTTGGAAAACCAAAATTTCCTTTACAAACTTTTGAATATCAGATTTAAGGCCATCCAAAAAATATTCCTTGTTGACACTGTGGTAAGTTTTTAAAAATATTGAGTTCCCTCCTAAGGGAGAGGTGTGCAATTCCAAAATAATATTTTATTTGAGTTGGGAATTATTACAAAGATATAAGCGATATTTCTACCATAATGAATAATTTTTCTAGCTAAATGTATCAGATGTACTGGTATCTTGTTGCATCTTTTGAATGAGTTTCCACACCTCTTCATCATTAGTCCATTCATCCCTTTCTTTGGTTATCCACTCAGTTTAGATAATAGAAATGGCTCAAAGAAATGCTTCCACATCCTCATCGTTTCTTGGCAGTGCATCTGCAACAACATTTTTCTCCCCTTTTTTGTAGATAATTTCAAATTCATAATAGAACGTATTTGCGACCCATTTTTTCTGCTCTTTTGAAGATAATATTTGTTCCAAAAATTATTTAAGACTATCATGATATGTTTTTACCTTGAATTGTATTTACATTAGGTAAGGTTTTCATTTCTTTAGTGCATGTAGTATTTCCAAAATTTATTTCTCATAAATAGGTTTGTGTAAATACTTTCCTTTGATTTGAAGACTTTCAAAAGAAATGGGTCTTCCTTCTTGCATTAAAACTGCACAATTCCATTTCCTAAGGAATCACATTCCACAATAAAGGTTTTTGTGAAGTTTGGCATAGTTAAGAATGGTTCTTGGAACATTTCCTCTTTAATATGTTCAAAGGCCTTGTTGCTTATGGAGTCCAAGAAAATGCATACTTCTTCAGTAATGATGTTAGAGGTGGAGATACTTTTCCCATAGTTCCTAACAAACCTGTGATAATACCCTGTCAACTCGAGAAATCCTCGAAGATGCTTTATGGTTGTGGGGATTTTCCATTTCTTAATGTATTTATTTTTTTAGGGTCTACCTTAACACCCTCATGAGATATAATATGACCCAAATATTCCACCTCTTATACTCCAAAGAAACATTTGGAGGTTTTTTCATATAATTTTTTCTCCTCCAATAGTTTGAGTACCTTGTCAACATGTTGAACATGATCCTTCCAAGACTTTCTATAGATTAGTATATTATCAAAGAATACTAACACAAATTTTCTAAGGAAGGGTTTGAAAATGGAATTTATCAAAACTTGAAATGTGGAAGGTGCATTAGTAAGGCAAAAATGCATGAAAAAAAATTCATAATGACCCTCATGAGTTCTGAATGTTGTTTTTAGAATGTATTCAGTCTTCATTCTAATTTTATGATATCCTAAATGAAGATCCTTCTTGGTGAAGTAAACTGTTCCATGTAATTCATCCAACAATTCATCAATAACTGGGATTGGAAATTTATCTTTAATAGTGAGCTCATTGTGCTCCCTATAATCTGGACACATACGCCATGATCTATCCTTTTTTGCACCAATAATGTTGGATAAGGGAAAGAAATTTTACTAGGTTGAATTATACCAGCCTCTAGCATTTCTTCAACCATACGTTCAATCTCACTCTTTTGGGCATAAGGATATCTGTAAGGCTTGATGTTTATAGGAGCACTTCCTGGAATCAAATGAATAGAATGATCATGATCATGAATAGGTGGGAGGCCTTAGGGACTCTCAAACACCTTGGAATGATTGTCCAATACTTTTTGGATAATTGGAGAAATAGATGATTTCAATGTTTGAACCTCTAGTGAGCATAATTGGGCAATTACGCCTTGTTTTTATTTCTTCATAATGTTAGTCATGACATTAGATCTAACTACCTTTCTTAGTTTACCTGCGATACCCCATAATTCAACTTCCTTTTCTTCCCAAAAAAAATTCAAGGAAAGTTCTTGAAAATTAAAATCTATCTTCCCCAAAGATTGTAACCATTGGACTCCCATTACAACATCAACACCACCCACCGGAATGGAGAGCATTGGAATATTCAATACATATTCCCCCATGGTTAGTTTGATATTATTAAACTTTCTAGAGTAATTTATAGTTCCTCCATTTGCAACCATGAGTTAACACTCTAGTGCTAGATATAGGAAGCAATTCAATTCCTTGGCTATATTAAAATGAATAAAATTATGGGCACTACCCAAATCAATAAGAAATATTACCTTTATCTTCTTGATATATCCTTCTACCTTGAGAGTTTGAGGAGTGTTAATTCCTGCCAATGCATTACAAGATAAGTTTGGATTCATTTATTCTTTCTCTATGGTTGGTTCCTAGTGTATATCGTCCTCTTTTGATGTTTTTTGTTCCTTTTCTTCCTCTTCTTCTCAATCTATGTAAAATAATTTATTCTCAATGCACTTGTGACCTTTAGTGTATTTGTTATCACAAATGTAACAAAGAAATTTTACTCTTTTTTCCTCCTATTTTTGTGGTGTCAACCTTGTAGGTTGTGGAAGGCTAGGAGCAACATCACTTCCATATTTATAGTTGTGAGTGGTAGACTTCCTTGTTGCCATAATTTTTCTTTCAACTTTTCTTGCAACCCTGAATGTCTTGTCCAATGAATTAGGTTCCCATAAGTGAACCTCATTTTGGATGCTATCCTTTAAATTCCATATGAATACATCAATCCTATGATCCTATGAAATATCTGATACCTTCATATTCAACTTTTAGAAGTCCTCAATGTGCTCTTCCACTGAATCCTTTTGTTTTATATTGATCATTTTTCTAAAACAATGTTACTGTTTGTATCCTCATAATGTGCTATCATTTCCTCCATAAAAAATTATAGAGTGAATATTGTTTTAGGAGAATAAATACATCGATACCATACAAACAAATTGGGTTCTAAATATAAAGTTGCAGTGTATACCTTTTGAGAGTGTTGAACATCACGGAGTTCAAAATATTGCTCCATTTGTAGTACCGATGTTACTAGATCCTTACCGTCAAGCTTCCTCATAATAACATTTGGAATGTGATGTTTTTTAAACCCAACATTGGAGTTTCTAAAATCATAATTCATATTCCTTTTTTCATCATCATCATTTTCATGGATTACCTTTTCACCATCAAGAAGCCTTTCTTGCAAAAACTTTGTCAAAAATTCCTTCAAACCTTCCATGTCTTCTTTGAAACCATCCATATAAGTTTCCATTCCATACTTCAAACCTTCCTTGTATGCTTTTAAGACATCCATGTCCCCTTCTAGTTCATCTTTGTTTTCTCTTTGAGACAGAAAAAATTGTTCCATTTGGTCTCGTAATTTTGATATATCATGTTGCAATTCTTCCTCTTCATCCATCATAGTATATTTTTCTAAGGGATTAATGGGTGTGGAAATTTTTTTTTGGGAGGAATTTTAGAAACAAATATTGATATATATGCTTCAATATGCCCTTTAAATCACTTCAAACTGCAAAATTAAAAGAATACACACCATTTTCTTGATTTTTAGGAGCTTTATATTGAAACTGTTATATCTTTCTAATTTCATATCTCCAAGATCATAAAATTGGTCCTATGGTATCCCTCTGAGTCTTCTTTCCAATGCCACGAATCATACCAAATTTGGATTATTCAAGGTAAATTTATGTCAAATATCCCACAATGACTTGATTATGGAATGGCTCAATATAACGAAGTTGTAAGGGATGCCATGTTTCACTATTTACACATTCGGCTCTGAATTTGATAAAGGAAAAACTGCATTCCGTGCATGGCCACTTTTTACATAATTAAAATTCGATGCTCGAAATGAAAGTTATGACAAGTTTCCCTCGGTAACTTATTTGAGATGAAATTATGGAGCCTACAAAAACCCTAAATTCCTCAAATGATATCTCTAAAAATATAGCGAACCAAGATCTGAAATTTGTACACAAGGTTCACTAGTATTTCGACTCCAAGTGGTTTCAATTTCAGCTTCTGGAACTCCTTAGAAAAAAATTTTGTAGCAAAAATTCCAAGATGGTTTGTTTGAAGAAGTGAAACCCTACAATCCAAAGCTCTAATACCAAATGTTATGTAACTAGCTCACAAAATAGAAGAAAATATAGAACAACGACTTGAAAAATAGCCTCTTCAAGGGGGAAAACTCCTTTACATCACATAAATGAATAATTATTGGATGATTGAAATGAAAAAACCTCCTTTCTATCTATAAGAGTCTAGGGGGTCACAATATAATCAGAGTCGACATAAAAATAATAAGGTAAGGGAACAACAATAACAATAGTGGGATTCTATGGGGCACAATAATAATAATATGAAGGCTACATGGGCACAAAAATACTAATAGTGTGATTTTGTGAGGCATAATAATAATAATAATATGGGGGCTAGATGGGAACAACAATAAAAATAAGGGGCTACACTAACAATATTAATAAGGGGATACATTAGTATTATAGGGACCCAACATGATCTTTCCTAACCATTATTTGGAGTTCTCCTTCCTAGTTTGTACTATTAAGACTATGTAGATGAAAGAAGATTTTTTTTAATAAATCTCTTTGCTAATAATTGTGATACAATGACAATGGTGCATAGCTAGTGTTAAGTATCACATCGTTCCCATAAACAAAAAAAAATTCATTTATTAAATCCATTTGATAAATAGATGGATCTAGATAATATAGAAAATAAATTGATCCATCATAGATCCATACAGATATAGATTGTGGGTTGAACATTTATACATGAGTACGTAAAAAATAAACCCAATAATTATTTCATTATTTTTCATCACATGGTCCACGACATGAAAAATATTTACTGATGTGATCTAAAATAAAATACCTTAATCAACTCACACAAATGTAGGAAAACCAATGATCCATAATTTCTGAGGAATGAGACAAACATTGACCATAACAAAATGTCACAAGTGTATCAAAGAAATAATGTAGAGTAAATCCATAAGAAAAGAGTTTAATTATATTTTTAAATGGTAAAAAAATCCTTATAATACATCATGGAAAAAATTTCATGGTTTTATAATTGCAAAGACCTGTATTTATATTATTTACAATTCCTTTTCACCTAGAGTCATGAAGTTTCATCTTATATCCAATACCATGGGTAAATACCACGGGTTAGAAAAACAATTAATCATTATCATAAAAACTAATGAATTTTTCTATATGGTAAAAAAATTGTATGATTATACTTTATTTTAGTTTCATCCACCTCTCCAATACCATGGGTGGATATCATAGTTTACCAAAACCATGGGCTTGGAAACCACCACAATAGAAAATAATTATTGATTACGATAATTTGATCGAAGAGGTAGATAGCCAAAAATTTACTCTACGATAAATCTGCCACCCCATAGGAAGCAATGGTCCCCATTGCATTGATTCCCCCCTTCAGACGGGGAAACTTGTACTAAACTATGCCTTTAGTGAGATTACTTCCTTAGTACAGAAGTTTCCTTTCTTTCACAACTCAATAAAGTTGCAACCTCTATTGGAAACATCCATTAATATGTCTTTACATAATCTGATGAGTGGTTTCCTATTTCATGTAATTGGGATTGAGATCTATTGGTGTCAACTTCTATGTTATATTTGATGTGTCCAATAATGGTGGAAAGTATGGCCAAAGGAAGACCACATTGATCACTGGGTGCAAGCCATGGAAGGGGGGGAATATTTGGATTGAAAATATTGTCACCCATAGCTTTGGCGATGGTGTAAATCCCATAGAAAAGTGGATGAACCTTCATATGGGTACCTTTAAGGCATTCTTTCTACAAATGAAACCAATGCTTGTTTCCCAACTGAAACTTGTGTAACACTCAGTGTTGATCATGGAATTTCTTGTACTTGGTATTGGATTTCTATAAAATTTCATGGACCTATTAACAAATTTTCTAAATTTTCTCAATTAATTTAATGACTTTGTCAACCAAAAACTTAGCATGTGGAATTTTTTCCAATGTGGACACAAGGGGTAGCACTACAACACTTTGATCTAATGTTTGAAATCCTAAGCCCACATGAAAAAGGTTGTGTCCAATAAAGCTATGGAGAGATGTATTGTAGTTGCGTTGAATACACGAGAGACTTTATGTAGTACTTCGACTCTCTTCTCTACACGAATTTTTCTTGCGAACTTACTGTAATGTGCCTCCAAAATAATCTTGGCACACTCCATAGAAAATTTTAGGGGCGATTTTTCACCCATGGGTGAAATTCAAGGGTTTTGAATTTTTATTGGGCGATTTTTTGTATCATACTATATTATTTCAAATAGCCCCAAATTTATTTTATAAAAAAATTATGTCTAGAGGTTAGCCCACCTTATTCTAAGGGAGAAGGTAAAAAAAGTAAATTTATATTTCAAATCGCCCCAACTTTATTTTATAAAAAAATTAGGTCCAAAGGTTAGCCCACCTTATTTTAAGGGGGAGGTTAAAAAAAGTAAATTTATATTTCAAATCACCCCAAATTTATTTTATAAAAAAATTAGGTCTAGAGGTTAGCCCACCTTATTTTAATGGAGAGGGGGAATTAGAGCCCTTGATAGCTTCAGATTTAAGATGGCTCTAGGTAAAAAAAATCACACTGTGAAAACAATTTTACTTGATCAAAATAAAATAAAAATAATAAAAAAATAACATTAAAATAAAAATAATTTCATGGTATTGACACATGGTATGAGAAACCATGGTATTTACCCATGGTATTCATGTGGAACATAACATATTTAAAGGGTAAAATTAAATAAACCTAGATCCATCTTAACTTAGGATCTCCCAAGATGAAAGAGAGATATCAAATATCAAATAGCTTGTGACACAAGCCTATTTTCACTGAGTGAAAATAAATTTGAACCCTTTTTAGGTTTGGTGGATCCAATGTTAAACTATATTTACACTGGTCACATTTTGTAAGCCTAGATGATGCTTCAGAAGTGGGTATGTTTTTTTATGTTATACACTCCTAGATGAGGCTTTAGAGGTAGGTATGTTTTTTATGTTATACATTTTATTTTAAGATATTGTTAGGAGCCATAAAAAATGTATTTCCCCATTAAGATAGATATTTAAAGATAATAGGGCTATTAACATTATGGATTGTGTGAATTTGAAGATGATGTAACAAAATCTTCTTGTAATTTGCTCAGAATGTTCGATTTCATGGAAATATTTCCCTCCTCCATGGAATTCCTCATTCTGATATCTCCAGGGTAGACATTTTTTTAACAAAATATTCTCGTAATTTTCTTAGAATGTTTGATTTCATGGAATATTTTCCCTCCTCCATGAAATTCCTGCAAGACGAGACTCCTCCTTTAACTGAGCCTCATGAGTAGCAGACTCTTCTCTAGGAAAGGATTCATCTTAACTTTATTAAGTTCAACTCAACTGACCTTTACTTTCATTTGAATACCTTTATTGAAAATATCTAATATCAACAAGTTAAACATCATTTTAGCAAAATCATATTGAAATTTGAACTAAAATATTATATTTTCTGAAAAATAAATCTAATTAAAAATGAAACTTTGGAAATTTATTTTTAGCAATG
Source organism: Pinus albicaulis (assembly GCA_034641835.2). Classification (NCBI taxonomy): domain Eukaryota; kingdom Viridiplantae; phylum Streptophyta; class Pinopsida; order Pinales; family Pinaceae; genus Pinus; species Pinus albicaulis. Next base: position 894,977,600 of record CM076576.1, read on the forward strand.
GCATGTTGTTTTTCACCCTAATCTCTTCAAAGTTTAACTGCATAGGGTTGTTTAAAAATGAGATCTTCATACAAAAGTTTTATGATGGGTAGGACTCGTCAAATTTAACCCCTGAAGCAACATATTTTAAACCTTCACAATTTCAGAATAAGTCTAGGTGGTGTTATTAACTTTTTTTTTACTTTATTCTTAGTTTCTTTTAATTAAATATGAAAACATTTTATTTGAGAAGTAAGTAAATAATCTCTAATTATTTTATATTTTTACTTATTTTTATGAAAATTATGAAAACATTTCATCAGAAATGAAGGAAATAATGATTCTACATATGTATTTTTTTTTATGAAAATTATGAAATGAAATTCTAGCTATTTTTCATTTCTTGAAATGTATCTTTAAATACATACAAAGCTAGATTCTACAATTCCAAAAAAATTACTAAAAACTAAAAAGTGTTTTTATCATAAATAATAAAAAAACAAACAAAATTTTTTTATGGGGTCTAATTAACACACGTGTTACTTTTAATTAAAATAAAATATAAACTCAACCCCACACATAAAGTTATCTAAAAAATTTCAAAAATAAAAATAAAATATTTTAACCAATTCCAATAAAATTTGTAGGGAAAATATATAATACTTTTAACACGTAACCTTAATCTTATAAAAAAACAAAATAATACAATCACAAAAAAACATTGAGTTTCAAAAAACTAACCCTATTTGAAGTTTTCACACACGAACGAACTTCATGCACACGAACGCCTACTTCTAGTTCGTGTTTAAGAGACTGTTGCAAAGCTTTCTCGTTAGTTTGGAATAGCAAAGGAAAGTTAGTCTGTATTGCATCATCTTAAGCACAAAGTCAAAGTTTCCATTCCACTATTTATAAGTAGGTTGTAAAATATGAACCCATAATAGAAAATTAGATTTAAAACTTAAAAAGGAAGGAGAAGCACCTGAACAAATCCATTACCACTTGTACTCCCTAAAATAAAGTCGTTTAATATGTCAGACAAAGTAATGTTGTATTAATATGATTTGTATTACTAGATAATAACCTTTCCACAGGTACCATCTTACCAGGATCACGAGATGGAACTTTGCAAGCTTCCAATAGCTCCTTCAACCACTTAGTAGCCATGACAGCCTCTTTAGTTTTTTGTTGAAGAACCTAGGAAATATGGGAAAAGGGTTACAACTTTGCACACTGAGTACAATTTCTTTAAAAAAATCCTAGTTTTAATAGTCTTACCATATTTTGACGTTGATTTAAAGCTTTAAGTTTATGCATCTCATACTAATTTCTCCTTCCCTCCTTTTTAAGCTATCAAAATACAAGAAAAAATATTCTTAACTCCAGAAATAGAGAAACGACATGTATGTCTGCTAAATTATTAAATGCAAATCAAATGCAGAGTCACATATATAATCCAAGGTGATCTATAGAGCAACGTCAATAGGAAAAAACTAAATAAGTGTTTGTTTCGTATCATTATAGAACATGAAACATCATGATAGTTTACCAACAAAGAAAATATGTCCAACACAATT